>AYEL01080903.1:0-107906 GCA_000484575.1 Olivierus martensii
ATAATAAATTTATAATTTATTTAATTACTTAGAAAATTAATCATTCCTTAACAAATAGGAAAATTAAGAAAGTATAAAGCAACAAAAATATGAATTTTATACTGTAAAAAAATATATGGCATTTAAATGGCAGAACAATAAATAGCATATAAGATAATTTGAAATCTTTGTTATGGCACTAGTCATGCAGTAATTTATAAAAATCAGTTATAGAAGGAAAAACAATCAAACAATTTCAAAAATTAGATTTTTAGAATAATAAACTTAAAGCACATTAATTGAAAAAAATTACATTTATATGATTTAAGGTTTTATTAAGTTTATTATTACTAATAAAGTATATTTTATAATTTCATTATATTGCTATGAGAATTCATAGAAGATAATTTGTTCCAGATAAAGTTAATATTTCAAAAATTTTATTTATGGATTAATATTACAGTAAAAAATGGATAATAATTAATTATTAAAATATAACAGTAACTATATAGAAGTTAGTTATAACTTACATAAAAGATTTTTTAATACATTTTATAATTAATTTATTATTAGTTGTCACAGGTTAATTTTATATATGATTTAAAAATATTCTATAGAGAATTCATCTTTACTTTTTATATTTAAGTAAAATGTCAAGTTCTTTGCTGTTATGAAGTGGCTCTATTCTTGTAAGCAATAAGAATTCATCAATAGTAGTTGGAATCATAAATCATTTTAATGATATTTTCAGACAAATATTCTGCTAAATTATCTGATGTAAAACCACAAATATATATATAAAATCATAGAAGAAAAATAAATCTCTAAAAAATATATATATATATTCAAAAATATATTTGTGTTTGCATCAATTCATTTTGATTCAATATTAATTAATTCTTATAATTCTATGATTCAGTCAGGAAATATTTTTATAAATACTCTATTTATAAATAGCAATTTCTAATCTATCTTCTATTAAGGCTGAATATCAGACATTACCATTTATAAATAAAATTATCTGATAAAAGATCATATCAGTGACATCTAAGCATAATTACTTCACATGAAGAGAGAATATAAATTCCTTGTAAAGATGTAGATTATTTGCTCAATTAAATTATTTATTACCTAAATATGATTATGATGTTTTTACTAGATAAGATAAATCCAAATATCAGAAAATAATTTATGCATATTTTATTAGCTATAAGAGATATTCTAAATAAAAAAAATAGCAATAAATTTATTTTTTCAATTATAACTTGCAATTAACAATGCAGATTTATATCTAAATCTATAAAAATAAATTCTAAGTAAAAGCCTACATCCTTTATTTTAATTATGAATATTTTTTAATTGTGATTCTTGTTTCAAATAAGATAGATTAATCTGAATTAAATTGTAAATATAAAAAGTACTTGGATAACTGGAAAAATTTTTATTCTTTAAAACTTGGAATGCTGAATTTTAATTGAGAATATATTCAAAGAACAAGCTAAAAATAATAAAAATTCTTTTAATAGAATATTTTTTTCTATAGAATTATACTATAATTTTAATAATTAATTAAATTTGATTGATTATATTCTAGTATTTAAAAATTTAAGTATAATTTAGATAGTTTTTCTGAAATAAAAATTTGTCTTGATCTGGAGCTTTTTGAAAACCTTCTAATATTTGTCTGATGAGATCTAAATTAATTATTATATAACTTTTTTGTTAAGTAGAAATTTATCAGATGTCCTGATATCTAGCTGGTAAAACATCGAAGTATTGCTCTAAAAGTCTCAAGTTCAATTTCAGGCCAGGATGAATTTTTTTTTTAAATTATTGAAATGAAATCATTAGATACAAAAATGTTATGCTAAATTAACAAAAATTATTAAAAATTATTTTGTTTTTTAGAATTACATTGTATTCTACTAGAAGGAATTTTTGGATTGTTTGATTCTCTTTTCATTACAGATTCTCCTATTTTTATATATATTAACATTGATTTTTTTACAAAAGTACCGTATATAATTAAACATAAAATGAAAATTCTGAAAATTTTTATAATCTCTCAATAGTACAATTTATGTAATTCCCATAAGTTTGAAATTAATTATTTGCAATATTTAAAATAATTATTTTTAAAAACAATTATTTATAATGTATATTTCAATACAGGTTGGCATAATGAAGGAGAAATATGATCACAGGTTGCTGTTAAAGCATTTACCTTCTGATTTTCGTCAATTTCTTGATCACATCTCTTCTTTAGATTATTATGATAGACCTGATTATAATATGCTAGCAGGTCTTTTTGAAAAATGCATGAAACGTCGTGGTGTTAGAGAAAGTGACCCATTTGATTGGGAAAAGAATTATACAGATAATTCAGTAATTACTACAACTACTACTTCTCCTGCAATAATATCAAAGCCTGCTTTTCCTGGGTAAGTTATATGACAATGATGATAAAATAACTGTAAATAATGATAAAATTAAATATCAATTTTTTTTTAATTATAGAACTGTTCCACCTGGAACACATGGTACTGATAATATGCTTGATGATAACATCATGGCAAGTTATGAAGATCATGGAGAAAATATTAAACCTGATCTCTACTGTGAAGGAAAAAGTAAAGAGAATCACAATAAAGACAATCTTGTTAATAAAACTAGCAACAAACCTAACATACCACTCAATAATGAAGCACAAAAGCTATCAGATAATGTACAGATTCCTGTGTTAAAATGTCCAGCGAATGAAAACAACTTTAGTAATACTAATATAATTAAATCTGATCATAAGGTTGAGGTAAGACGGTATAGATTTATTTAAATAGGAAAATTGTTTTTTCACAGTCTAATAATTTATATTATATTTAGTGTAGTTCTGATTATAAATATCAGATCTACATGTGAAAAAATAGTGTTGAATGTATAGTATTTAATTTATGTAAATACACATATATATATACTGTAAATTAACTTTGAAATTTTAAAAGATGTATTTATATTATTTAAAAAGTTATATGCTTATTAAATATTTCTGTATTATATGCAATTTGTGTTTGCTTTTATATAATTTTGCTTCCTAACACTGTTTTCCTGTGCAGCTTTTATTTTAAACTGTTAACTTTCTCTTCTATTTAGCTTCTGTAGAAATCAATAATAAAATTCTTTTAAATTCAATAAATGTGTGCGCTTATTTTGAACATTTTCACTTTAAAAATAAATTTTAAGCTACATAAAAATTACTTGTTCTTATTTTTTATTCTTTCTCACCTACTTTCAATTGTAGTTTGCTTTATTCTTTTTCTTTTTGATTTATTCCTTTATTATGTTTGTTGAATCTAACAAAATATCAGCTATCAAAATCTGAATTCTATTAAAAAATCATTTATTTTTTAACATGAATATTATATGTTTTTATAATTAGAAATTAGACACTGAAAGAGAAAATGAAGATCCTGGAAAAGAAATTTTAGTAAATGGTGATATAGAAGTAAGGCATCATACAGTTAAAAAATCTGAAGTTTTTGCTTCTGGAGAACCATCTGGTGAAGAAGTAAAGGGAGAGACATTGTCATCAGAACATCGTGCTAAATTAAGAAAAGAACTGCCATCATTAAAAATCGGAGGATTGCAAGAAGAAACTGGAATGATTGGTGAAATGGAAAGCCCTCAATGTAAAGATGGTGAAGGAACTCAACAAGAATCAAGTAACTATGCAGGAGATTTGCCAAAAACTACTCAAAGTGATATGAGTAAGCATACTCCACCTATAAGCACACCACCCACAGATTCAAAACGAGATGGAAAAGATCAAGGATCCAAAGAACATCGTCGTGCAAGATTTCATCCTAGCACAAAACCTCGTTATAGAGATGTGTCTATAACTCAATTTGCACTTGCAGATGATGATAATATCTCTGTACTTCAGCAAGTCACAAAAGGAGGAGGTGCAGCAGCTATGACACTTGTATCAAAATGGTTAATGTCTTTTGATGATAGTGAAGAAACTGATCCAGAAATGGATGATAATATTCAGTTAATTTCTCCTGAACATCAGCAAACTGTTGAAGATGAAAAACATTTAGCATTAAATTTAGAAGATACATGTAACAAATCTAGTATAGTAAATTTTACAGAAAGTATTAATGCATCTGCAGAAAACAGAATTCAAAAGAGAGAAAGAAGACGAAGAGTTCATCGCTCAATGTCTCAACCAGCTACATTGCCTCCTTATGTTGTACCTGCAGGACTATTGCTTGAGCAGGGGACTGGAAGTACATTTGTAGGTTTGACAGGTTTACCATTTCCAGGTTCAATTCCTGAAGGTCTTCCACGTGTTTGGAGTTGTCCAGCTATAGCATTTCATCTTCGTTCAAACCTACAGCCACCACTGAAACAACAAGCATCATTTGATGAAAATGTATATGAAGTGGATATAATGAGGAATGTTGCAGTTAAACAGTCAACAGAACAAATAGAAACTAAAGAAGAAAGAAGAGCATCTTTACCACATGTTTTTATGTCATCAACAGATATACAGTGCCAATCATATGTTAATCAAGATGTTAAATCTACAGCAACTAATGATAAAATTGCTATACTCAGTAATGATAAAACAAAAACTCAATTTTTGGATGTTCCCCAAGAAAAAAAATTAAAGGAAACAAAAGGATCTGAAATGGATAATCAAATAATAGAATGTATAGAAAATATCAAAAAAGAAAGTGATTCATTAAAATATTTAGAAACTACAGAAAATACTGTAAGTAAATCAGTTCAAAAATCATCTCATCCTCGTAGAAAGGGTATTTTGAAAAAATCTAATACTGAAAAGTCAGTTCCTACTGCCCTTAAAGTGAAAGATTCTATTGAACAAGAAAAACAGAGGAGTCATTCTAGTTTGGAAATACAACAGGATCACATTGATGACCTAAAACAAAAATCTGTTCTAAGAATAGATCCTACTGAACAAAAAGATAGTTGTATTTGCACCTTGCAAATTGATGGCAGAAAAGTTCATAAATCACCTGCTAGAAGTGGTGATAGCAAAAAAGCAAAGATAAGAAATATAAAAAACAATCCTTCAAGTCCATTAGACTCACATCATAAAAGGAGTAATTATTCAGAAACTGGTGATAAGGTGCTGAAAAAAAGCTCGGATTTCAAGAAAGAAAGAGGCTTACAACATTCAAAAAGTTTATCAAAAGTAAAAGAATTACGTGATAGAGAAGGACAAGTAAATTCAACTTATGATAAAAAATTAAAAATATCTAATGAAAAACATAATAAAGAAGTTAATCATATTTTAGATCAACAAGAACAAATTCTGAAACAAAAATCAAAATCACAAAATGGTGAAATCATTAAGGATTTTCCATCAAAAAAAAAATCTAGTAATACCATGGAATTAGATATGCATGAAATACCTGTTTTCCAGAGGAATGGTAGAACTGAAAAAGATAGCAATATTAATGAAATAAACAAACAACAAGATGATATTGGTAATAAATTACATATTGGTGAAGATGAAATAATTGAATCTATGATATTACATAAAAAATTAGACTCTAAAAGAGATGGAGATTGTGAAGTTAAAAAAATAAAAGAAGATATTCCACATTATAAAAGAAGAATTTCAAAAGATAATCATCATAAATCAAAATCAGCTGAATCTAAAGGACAAGAAATAGTTAGGAATAGTATGGATGAACAATTATTAAAAAAAAGTAATCCTCTGCAATTTGGACATTCTGAGAATAAAAGTCAAGAAATGTTAAGTAATGTAATTGACCTTGTTCATTCACCTGTTAATATTACTGAAAATGCAATTTTGGGAAAAGCAGAATGTTGTTTATCTTCAGATAATGTTCAAACTTTAGGAAATGAAATAGAAAATGTATCTAAATTTAATGATTTATCTAACATTATTGATAATGGGTGTGTGAAAGAAATTAGTTCAAGCTCAGGGAATGTTCAACATACTGGTGCCTATGTCAATGAACAGAAAGAAAAGCTTTCAGTGAGAAGACGAAGAGATACCGAAAAATACGTGAAAGATGAAAGTGAACTGAAATTATCATTCTCTAGAAGACGACATCGGCCTGCTACAACTGTAGGTGAATCGCGCATTCCACGTCCCCGTATTAGGCAGCAATTATCTGATCCAGATGGCTGTTTGTATGATGGACAAAAAGGACTTTCATCTGCTGAATCTGAAAGTAATTTACTTAGTTCATATCTTATAAATAAGAAAACTGAAGAATGTTCTAGGGAACAAAACTATGTTCTTCAGCAGACTGCATCATCTCCTGCAGTACCAAAGCATATTTGTGAGCAGCTAAAATTACAAATAAATTCTACAGATAATCAGGATATATCTGTTTTGGTACGAGGACCAAGGCCCCCTCCTGGAGATCCTCCTCTGTATGGATGTGTTCCTGCTAGGTAAGTTAACATTTACAATTAAATTTTTGAACTTTAATATTTAAATCATTGAATTTTTAAATATTGATTAATTGTTTGATTTTCAAATTTAAAAAATATTTTTATACAGAAAATTTAATAATAATAAAATTATCATTTGTATTAAACTTTTTAAAAAGTTTTGATGCTTATTAAAATTTATGAAAATAATTCTTTTTCATATTAAATTTTGTAGATTTCAGTTAAAATTTTAACAAATTAAAGAAAGATGGGAAAGTTTCTTATTTCTTTCCTATAATCATTCCAATTAATTCCAGAAAAATTTATTTTTATATTAAAATTATAAAAATATAAGCATTAAAAAATAAAAGTAATTAGAATAAAAAAAATGCAAGCACTTCATGATTTATGCTAATAATTCAGATTGAAAGCTGTTGCAATACAACTTCAAAAAATTGTACTTTGTTTTATTGTTGCATATAATACAACAATGAATCCTGATTCATCTGTTATACTGTAAGCAACAAAAAAGTTCTGGGTGATTTATATATTATCCCTTGTTGATGAGTAATGAAGTAGTTATACAGAATGTTTTTGCGATTTACTTTATGTTAATTTTCTATATCTGTAAAAACTTTTATTGAATAAGGAACATTTATGTAAAGTCAAAATTTCTGGAAATTTAAATATTATGATTATGTAAATCAGAGTGCCTGTATTTAGAAAATAAAGCATTTTCGTGTAACAATGCTTGATTAATAAATCTTTTTAGATAACTAACGACTGTTTAGTAAATAACATTAATTAAACAATAATCAGAAAATATTTGATATATTTAATTGATATTAATCATATTCACATTTGTAGAATTCATTCATATAATCAGCTATAACAACTGTTAACATAACATAATCTTTGACTGAGATTAATATTTCTTTAGTTCAATTATTTCAATTATTAAGAGAATGATTTTTAAAAATCTTATTTATTACAAGTTTTCAGATTTTAACTCGACAACTGTGAAAATTTAAACATTCACCATTATTAGGATGTCATTATCAAATAGTGTCTCCAAAAGAATAAATTGATAATTAATTTAATTTCAAGATATTATCTGATTTTGATTTCAGATGATATCATACCTATAGTATAATTCCTATAATTTTATAAAAACTATTGTACAATGTTATGATTGTATATGTTAATAATTTTATTTGCAAGAAAAAGCTGTATAATAATAAAAATATTTTTAAAGTTTCATTCTTTTGATTTTTTGAGTGTATATTGATTCTTCTTTGTATAAAAACTCTGCAAATAAGAATAAATTAAATACAGTTAAGTATTGCAAATTTATCCAGTATCAGATAATCAAAATTATTAAAAAGTTGAAATGAAAAATTATTGCATCATTCCCAGTATAATCTATTTGCTGTTTACAAAAAATCTAACAAATATCAGGACTTAAATAAATTTCTGTATTAACTTTTAAAACATTTTTGGCCAACAGTGAAACCATCATCAGTACAAAAACTTAAGACTAATATTTATAGTTCCATTCTAGAACAATTTAAAATCATTAAAGAATGAAACTAAATATCCAACTAACATCAGTTGCTAATGCTGATATTTGTTAGATTTTATTGCATCATATTAGAAGTATAATTTACTGAGATTTTTTTAATAAATTCTTAACTTTGAAATATTTAATTTCTTATTTTTGTTTTAAATTTGATTATATGAGAATAATAAAGATTGGATGTGTTCTGAAATAGTTATGTATTTAAGCTGCCATAATTTTGTTTTGTAGAAGAATTTAATTATTTTGTTTGATACATTTGAAATACTTGTTGCAAATTTATGACAATCTCATTTGTTATAGTAAAGAAATTGTTTAAGTTTTGGTCCTCTTAACAAGTAATTATTTGCAAATTGTTAATTTCATTATAATGCATATATTTTTAGAATTCAATATAATTTCATAGATAATAATGAATTTAGAAAATCTATGAAGAATCTTTAACTTGACCAACTATTGATTGATATTTTTTAAGGGGCATGATGAATCTAATTCTCTAATGCAGTGTTTCCCAAAGTGTGGTATGCGTACCCCCGGGGTACGGAAAGAGTTTGGTGGGGGTACGCGTTGCACCGGAATTTGGTGGGGATATGCACAATAAACTTCTTTAAATAATATAATAAATTATTAATAAATCATTCAGTCTATTGTACTATTATATTTAAAATATATATAATATTTTCATTAAAAATATTTACCATTAATTGCATATCAGCAGCAGGAGGAGTAAAATTACTTCTTCTGTAATAATTATGAAGATCAACATATAATTTCTTTTCGTCTTCTGTAAGATAAATTGGTTCTAATTCTTTCCGAATGTACGTCTTCTTTCGCCATTCACTATCATTCGAATAAACATTTTTTGCGAATAAAATTGGAATAAAGGCTGATATATATATAATTTCTAACGAAATAAGTTGAAAAATCACGATTTTGTTATATTCAGGTAAAGATCTTGCCATAATTATCTGTAAATATTTTATATTGTAATAAAATTATTTAATTTCATAATCAATAATTTGGCCGATTCAGTTAAATGAGATTGCTATATATCAAAATAATTGCAGACATTTAACGACTACTTAGCTTAAAATATTTCCGTTATTCTGCAACAGAAATATTTAAATATATTTGCAATATTAACTCTGGAAAATCTATTTTTATAGCTAATCAATGAATAATCGTTTTTATACTTTACTATTAAAATTATCGTATTAGGTTCTTCACTAAAATAAACTCTTGTTTTCTGTTAATTTGGAATTATTAACTGCATCTTCAATACTGCATTTGTGTACTTACCCTAAAGTTGTATGCATCTATAATAATCCTATAAAATATATATTTGCTAATAATTTCATGAATTTATTGGAATCCTGTTGTTTGTAAATTAAGAACCAAACATACACAATATTTATATTGTGGGGATATAAGATTGCATACTGGAAAGAATATGAATATTTCTTTTGTATTATTTAAAATATTTCAGTATCTAGCAACCTGTCAATGCTGAAGTTATCCAATAAGAAAAATTTATTATACAGTACTGTACTCTTTATTAAATTATAGAATTTTAAGAATTTCTTAATTTGATAAATTAAAAAATTATTTCAGGTATAGACTATAATTCTATAAATTCTTCTATAACTTCCCATAAATTAAATTTTCTGTAGGAATTTTTTTATTTGCTACTTGTAAAAATATTTGTAATAATTTAAATACTGTATTCATATTTAATTTAAATATAGATTTCAACTATTTATTATGCAAACAGAATAATATATATGCTATTAGAATTTCAAATTTTTAATGGTTATCATTTTAGATAATTAAACAGTTTTTTTCCAATTTTGAAGTAATTTGAAAAAACTTTTACTTAAAATATGTAGTGTACAAAACAGTTTGTAATTTTATTTTGTATATTTTGCCAAAATGGCAACCAATATCTAAAAGTTCAAATTACAGAATTTTCACCCAGATTTCTAACATGATTTTAATTTTATTTAATAATGATATTTAGAATATAAATGTATCTTGTAATACATATTAATTTAAAAAATTAAATGACAATATATAAGAAAATACCTACTCACTTAGTAATTTCTTAGAATTTCAATTTAAAATTTCGAACAATAAGGCAATAGAATAAGAAGGTGTGTTAAAATATTTAAAATTTCGAACTTTAAGACAATTTTGATTATCTTTATGTAATTAATCCAATTAAAAACATATATAATATGTAAAAATAAGCCACATACCGTACTAAGAAATTAGGATATTTATTGCAATTTAGATGTGGCTACTCTATGTTATTGTTTTATTTTCTTAAACCATTAACCAAGTAGTCATATATAAATTGTAACGAATATCCTAATTTCTTAATACCGTACTTAGCTTATTTTTTAATTACAATAGAGTTGTATAAATGAGTGAGAATCGATATTTGACTTTCAATAATTCCAAGAAATTTCCATCTTCCATTCAATGATTTTGGTTGGCGTAGTTCTGTTAGAAAATTATGAATACTAAATAAATGTTCTTAATTTTTCTAGTAAGTACAATTGTTGATCAAGACATCTAACTTATAGTGAACTAAAAAATTACCCAATTCTCTTGGTAAATAAGCTGGCGATTAAATATATAACAAATGTTGGTTAAAACCAACAAAGATTGACTTATTTTTTTACACATTATATATTTTTGACTGGCTATCATTAGATGAAAATCTTTTTTCTAAGAAAGACTTTCTAACAATAATATATTAATATATCATTAAATATCCTCTTCATTTTTAATTCAATTGAATCGAAAATTTCAAGAAACCTTTAGTAAAGTAATAAACATATACAGTCGATTCCGCTTAATTGGGACACGTTGGAACTAATCCATTTTGGTCCAATTAAGCGGCTGCCCCAATTAAATGAATTAATAATAAATTCTAAAATAAAATATGTAATACGGTAGATAAATAAATAAGTAGGAAAAAATAATAATTAGGTATCTATTTTAATGCTTTATTAAAATAGACACCTAATTATTAGCTTTTTAACGATCTCCTCTGATTTTGCTTTCAACACTGAGTTGCTGATATTCACACCTCTCCCGCTAACTATAGAAAGCCATTTGATCTAATACTTCTTCGACTTCTGGATTCTTTCCATCACGCTTTCTTTTGAATGTTCCTGGAATTCTTTTCCATCACGCTTTCTTTTGGATGTTCCCAGAATTTCTTTCTGTAATTCATCACACTTTCTTTTGAATGTTCCTGGAATTTTTTTCTGTAATGCCCATCCTCACGCAGTTGATTTTATTGTTGTAGGAGACGCGCTATGGTAGATTTATTTTCTTTTGGATGTTCCTGGAATTTCTTTCTGTAATGCCCACTCCTTACGCAGTTGATTAGGAATTTCTTTCTGTAATGCCCACTCCTTATGCAGTTGATTTTCTTTTAATTTCTTTCTGTAATGCCCACTCCTTACGCAGTTGATTTTCTTTTTAAGACGCATCTATGGTAGATTTTGGTTTATTTCAGCGAATCTACCATGGCCTAGAATTACTTTCTGTAATGCCCACTCCTCACACAGTTGATTTTCTTGTTGTAGGAAAACGTGCTATGGTAAATTTTAGTACAACAGTTATATCAGGAGTCTACTATGGCACGCTATGGTAGATTTTGGTTTATTCGATGTTCCTGGAATTTCTTTCTGTAATGCCCACTCCTTACGCAGTTGATTAGGAATTTCTTTCTGTAATGCCCACTCCTTATGCAGTTGATTTTCTTTTAATTTCTTTCTGTAATGCCCACTCCTTACGCAGTTGATTTTCTTTTTAAGACGCATCTATGGTAGATTTTGGTTTATTTCAGCGAATCTACCATGGCCTAGAATTACTTTCTGTAATGCCCACTCCTCACACAGTTGATTTTCTTGTTGTAGGAAAACGTGCTATGGTAAATTTTAGTACAACAGTTATATCAGGAGTCTACTATGGCTGCAATGGTAGATTTTGGTACACCAGTTATAACAGCCAGTCTACGATAACTAAACTTAAATGGCTGGCTTTTAATTTTACCCAGCAAAGCAATTTTACTTGAAAGTGTAAAATCATTTCTTGACATCTTGGCAAAGATTTAAAAATTTTAAATGAAAGTGTAAAATCATTTCTTGGCATCTTGGCAAAGATTTAAAAATTTTAAATAAAATCGACACTGTAAGTGAATATCGCTAGGTACAGTAACGGTAGACTCTTAAGTAGACGCACACTTGCCAGACTCACAACGATAGATAACTGATTCTCATCACGCTAGTGTTGCCGAATATAGTATTATTGTGTATTATTTATCAACGATGATATTTACTTATAATTTTACTAAAAAATTATATTATTTATCAACGATGATATTTACTTATAATTTTACTAATTGTTATGCATTATTTATCAACGATGATATTTATTTATAATTTTACTAAAGAATGGAGTGATGATATTTACTTATAATTTTACTAAAGAATGGATGTTTATATTAGTGTGGCGACAGTGTGTCGACGATGTGTATGTAATAAGACGATAAGAAACGATCCACTCCATTGTGTTAGTCTGTATTGTCTTGTAGAAAGATTTAACCTGAAATTACCGGATACAATAAAATGTTGTTATAATTTTTATATCAGGATTTTTTAAGAAAAATAAAATGTTGTTATAATTTTTATATAAGGAATTTTTTAAGAAAGCACATAAGAACAACCAATAAAATATTGTTATAATTTTTATATAAGGATTTTTTAAGAAAGCACACAACAAGTATTAGTGTATGCAGTGTTGCCATACTTTCGAAAAATCCCTAAAATATACCAAAAATTGAAAATTATGTTGCCATATTTTCGAAAAATCTCTAAAATATATCAAAAATTGAAAAGCACAACAAGTATTAGTGTACGTAGTGTTGCCATACTTTCGAAAAATCCTAATACATTTCAAAAATTGCTAAATTTTTTTTCTGCTATTGTCCCAATTAAACGAAAAGTTGTCCTAATTAAGCGTTTAAATTATGCATTAGTTTATTAGTTTGGTCTTTGAGATTTGGCCCAAAAAAGTGGCTGCCCCAATTCATCGGTGGCCCAATTAAGCGGAATCGACTGTATACTGTATACCAGATTTGAGATATGCGACCTGCAGAAGAATTTAACATGAAAGGACTTCTTATGCCTTCATTTTGGTTTCCAATGGGCTGCAGTTTTCAGAAAGCTTTAAATAACATAAGAAACATTTCCATTTCATATTTTGTCGAAATAGATTGAATAATATGACTTAAAGTGACATTTATAGAGAAGAGAATTAGCCACTTCTGCAACTTTTAATTTTAATCCAATTGGGCCAAAATTTTCAAATTTTCAATAATAAATATTTCATATTTTGTCGAAATAGATTGAACAATATGACTTAAAGTGACATTTATAGAGAAGAGAATTAGCCTCTTCTGCAACTTTTAATTTTAATCCAATTGGGCCAAAATTTTCAAATTTTCAATAATAATTTTAATTGATCTAGGATATTTCTAAATTACAAGATTAAACAATGTAATATATAGAAGTATATATTTTGACCCAATAATATTGAAATTTTAAGAGGAATCATCTAAGAAATACCTATGTGCCAAATTTCCATCGACATTGATTAAACAATGCGACTATAGAGATGTCTGTGGAGGAGGAGGAGAAGATAGTGAAAACCGATTCTCTTTTGCCGAAATTTGCAAATTTTTAAATTGATTTGATTCTTTTTGAAGCTTGAACTTTGTCAATTGAATAAAATTTCATACGTTTATAATAATTTAAATTATGTAAAGTTACGATTTCTTTATAATATAAAAGAAATTTTATAATAATTGCTTTGACAGCCGATGGGATGAATCAAATTCGTTATATTCAAATATTTTATATTTTAATATGGTAGATATCTATAAAATTTATTACATTTAAAAAAATTAAATTTTTGTGATTTAAATGTTATGTATTAATAGAGAAAATCGGTACAGTATTTATCAAAAAATATTTTGTGGTTGGCCTATAGGAAAGTATAGTTCAGTCCCATCTATGATACAGTAAATACACTGAAACAAATAAATAAAACACAATCAGATAAGCAATAAAAATATTCTAAAGTAGTATTATTTCTATTAGGATTTCTTTAATGGGAAAATATATTGTTCTGATTTTTCAAAGTATTTAACCCATTCTGGAGGTCTAAATGAATTCACTATATTCAAATTCGCAAAATCTATGAACAAAACTATGATAAATAATTTTGCTGAGCATATTACAATAAACTTTATATTTTATATGCGATTTCCTATATAATATTAGGTATTACCGTAAATAATTATCTGACATAAAATCATGCGTTATATTATTTACTTATCATTTTAAAACTTCAACCAAGGAATTTTTTTAATGATAATTTTTTATTAAATAATAATGATTAATTTCGTGGGTTTTTCTAATAAAAAATTCAATATTAAATTTAATTATTTTTTTAATAAAGTGTATATATATACTTTATTATCAAAAATATCTCATATTTTTAATATTTACTGTCGATAAGCTTAATTAAATTTACTTTATCGTTTTTATGATAAAAGCTTATAAGAAATCTGGGAGATTTTTCAAAAGAATTGTAGCTTATTTTTCTTTTTTTATTTATTCTTCTTAAATTACTTTTATTGGCAAATTATTTTCAATGAACAATATCACAGGTTTTTAACATAATTTAATAATTTTATGTGAAAATATTTGTGTGTTTTCTAAAAATAAAACAAATTTGATTGCTTTATCCATAATTAAATATATACATTAGATAATCAACAAATTTTATTTAAATTTCATGTTTTATTATTTATCTTTGATATTTTCCTATGTATGTTTTCCGTTAGTCAGTTCAATGAAATTTTTATTTGAAGATATAAAAAGACATTAAGATGGCTTTCAGATTAATTCATCCTGATATAGTAATTGAGAAAGGAAGCAAGATGTATACTTCATCATTTCTGTCTTTTCTCTCGTTTATTAATTACTTATATATTGTGTTTACTCCCACAAATATTGGGTAAGTAGAAAGACTAATGTGCCAAGTTCATGATTACTTTATATAATAATTTTATCTAATTAATGTATCATTTGTACCCTTCTGATTTTTAATAGATTGTTGAATTTCTTCAATAATTCCACCTATAAAGACGTACTGAAAAGTAGTTATAGTAATCAAGAAAATCTTCCAGTTCGCGTAAAGTTGCATGCTTTATCTAATGATAACTCGATGTGTACAGTCTATACTCCGATAGTCAATATGAAATCGAGCCAGTTTGATTACTTGCAGAAAACATCATCGGGATTTCCAAAATGTATCAAAAATGGATTCTCTCATCCACTAAAACCTGAAATCTACATGAATGGATCGATTTTAGCAGCTTATTGTAAAACAGAATTTCATACCATCCGAGATGCAACCAGCAATCAACTACGTTTGGATTCACTATGTGTCAATGCGGGAAATCGCTGCGGAATGGGATACAGTTGCAGAGCCGCAAATAATGCATGTTACTATCTTAAAAGATCGGGAATCGGAACTGCTTTAAAACCAACTCGATATGAATAAAATAACACTTGGAAAATTTTTTTTTTATAAATTATGAAAATTTTAATAGGGTGAGTTCCAAACCTTAATAGTAAGTCATCAATGACTAGTCTCTTTTGACGTCAGAAATAACTCAACTTCAGTTTGTTTTTATAACGACTTGCTGAGTGTAGAGATAAGATGGCGGCTAACATGGTGATGAAGAAGACAATAGGCTAACATGGTGATGAAGAAAACAATAATGAATAACTTCATTAGCATCATTAGAAAGCATTAAAATTTATTTACTAGTAAACAACAACGATGATAATGATTTATAACACTCTCTAACTTTTAAAATCTTATCACCTAGCACGAACTACTTTTTCTGCGAAGTTAGAAAACGGTGTAAACCGATGCTAAATTACACTCTCTAACTTTTAAAATCTTATCATCTAGCAAGAACTACTTTCGCAACGTTGGATAAACGGTGTCATCCGGTGTCAACAGTCGCACTACCTTTCAAAAGCGATTACAGTGATGACCATTTGATGAGCTCATCACTGATTGGCTTGTTGAGCTTTGGAACGGTTTGCTGAAATTTTTTACTCATCACTGATTAGTCTGTTGAGGTTTAGAACGCACCCATATTTTCTTGGTTTGAATAATAATATGATAATCATAATTAGTTTTATTTCTTCAATACAGTAGGTGTAATAAATTAGAAATGATAATCAGAATTACTATAATTCTATGATTAATATATTTATTCATATAAGAAATTTTATAATTATTTTATTTTATTATCCTAAAATATTGTTCTTACGTAAAGCTGATGATGACTTCTTGAAGTTGAAAGTACTTCTACAATAAAATAATTTTTCCACTTTGAATAAGGCTTATTTGTAAATATACTAAATATTGTTCCGATATTTAAATTTCTATTTTGTTCCAATTCCTGTAACGTGAAGATAGCGAACAGCCGAAAACGTTTGTTATTGTAAATAAATCGTTCTTAACTGCTAGTTTTTGTCTTAATTTGCTAAAATAGTCTAAGTAGAAGCAGTTTTCTATTCTAACATAAATATCATTATTATATATATTGATATTCATGTTAGAATATTATATGTTACAGGACAAACCCGAATTCAGGAAATAGGCCTACTAGAATTTCCTAGTCAAAACGAGAACGTCCTAACGCTCATCGGACGTTCTAGTACAGTATTTCCTAAGTCGAACTCGAAATGCCGAACATTTCTTATTCAAAGTCCAGAATTTCCAGTTTTTCTTAAATCAAAACCAGAAGTGGCAAACAGTTAAAGAAAACATTTTCATTTCTCATGTATTCCCGCTCAGAGTTCGATATTTGCCAGCAGAAATTCTCCAGAAAGATAAATAAATCTCATTGAGAAAGGCTACAAGCTGCGCCAGTGGAAGTGCACAGGACTAAAACCCGCTTTCAATGTATAAAAATTATGTTTATGCAAAAAGAATAACATTTTGTGTAATTCTAAATGCACAAGCTAGTTTGCAAAAATAAATAAGAGGTACCTAGTTCTGTTTTTATTTTTGTATTTACGTTAATACCATGAATACAAAAATTGTTGATTTATAGATTAAAAATATGAATTAATTTAAAACATTATTATTATGAACATAATGCATATTTTTATTACTTTACAGGAAATAACAATTTCATCGTTATTTTCTGTTGAGAAAATGAAATAAGACAAATCGAACACAGAGCTAGCTCTCATTCATTAATATAAGATTGAGTTTAAAGAAAATGAAATTGCCAATTTCTTTTATTTTTATGTATAAATATTTTAATATTTTTATTAATCAAAATTCAACATAAAATTCGAAGTGAAAAATTTTAAAAGTTGAAAAAAAAAAAAAAACCCAACTATTTACCTCTTATTTATTTTTAAAAAGGTAGGCTTTTGTAGCATTTAGAATTACACAAACTATTATTCTTTTGCATAAACATAATTTAGATGCACAAAGCTTCGTTCACTGAAAGCGAGTTTAGCCTTCTGTATTTCCACTGGCAAAGATTGCAGCCTTCCTCAATGAGATTTGTTTATCCATGCGGATATTCTTTAAAGAAACAATTTCTTCTAGCAAATATCGAAATCTGAGCGGGAATACACGAGAAATGAAGACTTTTTGTTTAACTGTTAAGCATTTCGGGTTTTGACTAGGAAAAACTAGAAATTCTGGACTTTGAATAAGAATATTTGGCATTTCAAGTTCAGCCTAAGAAATACTAGAACTTCTGACAAGTTGGCATTTCGAGTTCGACCTAGGAAATTCTAGTAATTCCTGAATTCGGGTTTGTCCTGTGACATATATATAGAATATATATTTTAAAATTTAAAACTATGTATCACATGATTATTTTCAAAAATAAAACGAAGAGTCAATAGTTATTTTGGATTTTAAACTAATTAAGAAAACAATATCAATATTTTTGAAATTATCTTGAAAAATATTTAAAACGGTATAATAATCGATAAATCAATTTTACCCATTTCCCAAGTGGGCTAAATATATTCCCAATCCCAAGTGGGCTAAATATATTCCCAACTAACTATAAATTATTCCATTAAATGACTGGTACATACCTTTCGTTCTTAATACCTAACTCCTGAGCTGATTTTGATTATATTTGTCAAAACAAATCTTGTAGGTAATCCAAACTTGATGATAAATTGTTAAAGCTATCTTTATATTCAGAAGAGTTATGACTGACACACACGTAGGATTCACTTTGTCCATGTGACAGTGTCATCAAGATAAATACAGTACAATATTATTCAAATTTCAAACGATCGTTTCTTTTTCACACTAACTATACTACTATTGATTATGAAGTCACTAAATGGTCATATTACAAGGTGATGACATTTGAAATTTTAAAAATTATATATTTGAAATTACATATAGCGTTTAAAAGATAACTAAATAAATGCCATATCTTTTGTAAAAATATAGCTATAATATTATTTACCATCTTTTTTTTCTGTATGGTTTACATTGCATCCTGCAGAACATTCTAATGACCATTATTGGCCGCTCACCCTTGGTAAGATTGGAAGTCAGGTGAAGGACGGAGTTCAACAGGCAGGACCCTGACCCACTTGAAAAATTCTGAAGCCGTAAGATTCGGGAATTAAACCAAAATCCTCCAAGTAATAAGCAAATGCTTAATCATGTGCCCTACCTATGCTGTGCCATAAAAATTGGCACAGTATAGGCAGAAAGAATCTTTTATTTCGAGAAAAAAACTTGTTTCGTGGTTGAAATATTTTTTCTGAAATAAAAGATACTTTCTGCTTAGTGCTGTGCAGTTTTGATATCTTTTTTATAAGTGACAGAATGTCTACAACCATACAGCCAACCATTATTTACCATCAATAAGAAGATTCACTTATATTTTCTATTTTGCTTTAAAAAATTCAGATATTTATTCATTTAAACTTAGTTTTTAATACCTAAGTGGTTGGCACAATTTTTTGAAATCAATTTTTTTAAATATAGAAAATATTTTTTGTTCTAGAAAAGAATATACTGAAAAGTTTTTTCGTAATATATTCTTTTCGTATTAAAATAAAGTACTGTAAATGACTTTTTATAAATATATCTTTGAAAAAATTCAGCATAATTCTTTTCCCTATATATTTTAATTCTTACTTTTCATTGTTTTAACGGCCACAACAGCTCCAATTTGCCTCGTTTTACTACTCTTAGCTTCACATTTCCATACCTGTCCGAAACATCCTTCGCCCAAAATACCAAGAAAATGTAGATGATGCCGTGGATATTCCCATTTTTGATCATCTAACATCGTCTTAAAAAATAATAAATTAAATTAAAACAATAAATATATATTCTGTACACATAAATAATTATAAAAACTCACTCTGATGTAATTATGAGAAGCAGAAAATGGTGTTAGCATTCTATGATGACAAAATGAATTTCCAAAATAACCGAAATCTGTAGTTGTTATTTCAGAACTTTCTCTTCTTACTGATACTTTTTTGTGAACCTGCGTGTTATAATACTGATGATTTTCCTGTATTTAACTTTTTATTAGCATTATTTTAAATATAAACTTACCGTCTTGTCACCGACATCTTTACATCTTCTTCTCAGAAAGCAAAATACTAGAATTGTTAAGATGAAAAATAAAACAATGGCAATAATAGATAACACTGTTGGTGTTATATCGGCACTCTGCCGAGTCGTCGTGCCACTTTCTGTGCCACTATCCTCTGTTGATATTGGTGGGATATTCGAGTGTCCAGTGGGGGAGATGGTGGTGGAAGCGGGGGAGGCGGATATGGTGTTCGAGGATTTCGAGGTGGGGAAATTTTTCTTGGAAGAATTGTAGGCAAAGGTGGAGGAGTTGGTGGTGTCAGATGAGGAGGATATGAAGGTATGGGGCGGAAATGGCCGTAACCGTGTCCCCCCTCTCTGTGGTGGATTACTGGTACTAAAGGGAATTTCGATTGTTGGTTCTTGAGGTCTTTGATTACTTTCCAATACTCGAACATAAACTTCAATTTTTGCCTAATCAAAAAACTAATATATAACTTGTTTGTATAAACTTTGTATAAAAATTAATATTGCAGTTATTCATTTAAACTAATCATATTTTATTGTCGTTTCCTAATATTGCAATTTCTGATTAAAATAAAATACTGTACATATTTTCATGAAAGACATCCATTCAATGACAACTGAGCAATATATAGGTATATTGAATACTTCATTAATTAATAATGCATTAGATAAATTAAAAAATAGCTAATATTATAAAATAAAATTATTTATAAACTTACAGTCTGGTGCCCATCATATGCAGTAATAAATAAATAATAATCATTTCCAGCCTAAAAAAAAAGTAAGATTAAAAATTACTGATAAAATATTATCATAAATTATGTAAACTAATTATCATAAAATGATTTAATAGTTAGACATTTCTATGCAAATGAAAGATCCAGAGAAAAAAAATTACTTGTGTCCTTCAGAATCTTTTTTGAGAAAAATTCTATTTTGTTTGTAATTTGCATTTTTCTCAAAAAAGATTCTAAATTCAAAGAAAATACAATATATATTTGAAGGGTCTATAGTTTTTCCCCTGGACCCTTCAAATATATATTGTATTTTTTATAGTACAGATGAACTAAATTTCCATTTCTCTAAACAAGATTAAAAGTGAATTATCAGAAAAATAAATATAATTAAAGTTTAGTTCATCTGTACTATAAAAAATTTTTCCATTTCTCTAAACAAGATTAAAAGTGAATTATCAGAAAAATAAATATAATTAAAGCTACAACAAGTTCCATCATTTATTAGCATCTGCATTCATTTTTTTCCACAAAAAAGAAAGGATACTTTCTTTAGAGCATAATTAATAAATGCAATACAATAAGTTTTAAAATTCATAATTACATTTAAATAAAAACCAACAGTGAGATTTATTTTTAACGTATTTTTTAATTTAAAAAGTCACATATTTTGTAACGTCGCTAAACGAGTCCACTCCTATGCAAGAATGTAATATGGTATGTAAATTCTACGCCCGGAGTTAAATGGTCAGCAGGCTGTTAAGTCAAACCCTGCAGAAAAAAACAGTTTGAGTATAACAAGCCTCCTGATGATCTGATAGATACATATCGATTAGAACGCTCAAAAACTACATGACAACAATAAAATTGCATATTAACTGGATGCAAACAACAAAAGATTTTTATAAATCCACGTTTTTTAATTATTGATTATTGATCTTGTATAATTTTAATGCGATTCTTCAGTATGTCCCAAATGCCCTCTAAAATAGGGCGTGCCCTCTAGTATGACTAGACAGTATATTGGGGAACAATGAAAGGTGTTTGATACAACCTTGACGAAGTTTCTATCCCTCGTCTAGTTACTCAGAAAATTAACCCCTTCAAGGTCATGTGTAAAGATGTTTTTTACTAAAACAGACTTCCTACGATTTTTAATTTGGCTACTTATATTTCTACTCTCAGTTTCAAGATTTTGTTTTGAGATATGGTGAATATCGAATAAATAAGAAAACATTTAAAAAGTATAAAATATAACTTTCGCATTAGTAAAGATTATGCACTCCGTTTCGATTCTTCGAACTAGCGTAATCCAGTACCTCAATGTTATTTTAAAATAAATGAATAATTCGTTTGACCCAATTCTTTTTATTTTCTCTTCTATAATTAACTGCTTTTCAGATTTAGTGGCGTCATTTGCGGTAGATAAAAATGATTGATATCACGCAAATAATTTATTCCCCTTTAAAAATTCGTCATTTTCCTTAAATGAAGTAAATTTTAATTTAAACTGAATTAATCAGAACAAAATTTTATAATTATTATTCTAAAATAATTTTGTCTCCATTTATATACTTACTAATCCTCTTAAAGAATTGTCGAGAATAACGACGCCGCTCTTCTTATCAATTTTAAAATAATTAGAACCGTCTAAAAAAACAGCTGGTTCAATGCCATACTCGATGGGATCTCCATCATCGTCCGTAGTATCCACCGTAGCTATTCTACTACCTAAACAAAAAGATAATTTACAAAATTTTAAAATACAACACAAATATCAAGAAAAAAAAAATGATAATAAATTATTCTTTATCATCTGCAGGAGCGATGCCAGGTTATTTTTAAAAGATGACACTTTTTAAAACTAATTTTTGCGCCCCTAAATTCTTCGATTATATTATTGAAAAAACTGTTAAATATAGTATTCTATATTACGAATTAAAAAAAATATTGTGAAATTAACAATAAAAATAAATAAAATTAATTAAATCTTCTTTTAGTTATTTCCGAAAACAATTTTTACAACGATGCTCTTGGATGTTCAACGTTCACGTTTACTATTCTTCGCGTTGAATTGATAAAAACCATTATTTTGTTGGTTAACTCTTATATCGCATGTTTATTGTAAGTTTTGGAGTAATTCTCATTATTAACGTAATTTTATGGAATGCCACGTGCAGAATGCCAACAATAATGGCATTCTGCATGTGGAATGTCGATAGACCAGATCAACTGACATTAGCAGAATCACACCAAAATCTCAACAATCGGCTTGAAGAATGCGTGGAATTCGTCATCTGAGATCAGAAATCAATTCCGATCTAACACTCAATCTTTGATGTGAATAATTTCTATGCTAGAGATATTTATGGAGCTCTGGATGCCACGAAAGTAAAACGTCTAAACGCTCTTATATCTTCGAAATTAGTAGAAAAAAGTTTAAACAATTTATACTTAATTTATCAGGTATATAATGCCGTCGATGAATATTTAAGAAAAAAATCTGAAATTTTGATATTTAATATCATTTTCTTTTTCGAAAAACTAAAAAGTTCACATTTTGGTCATTTTCCATGAAAAGTGAAAGTAACCAAGATGTAATCATCTTGGTTATTTTCACTCTCAATAACTTCCAAATTATAATAGACAGCCAAACAATAAGTGACAAAATTATTACTCTGAGAACTAGATTTCAAATCGGAGGATTTGGGCTTAGTACCATTGATATCAGTCCTTCATCTGGATGATTTCATCAAAGATATGCATGCGTAGCTTGTGATAGACTCTAGAAAGGCCCCACGAGACGTTTGCTCATAAAATTATTTTAAAATGTGAAAATATGTTAAAAATTATTTATAATCATAATGCTGTACTGAATTTCTATCATGCAATTCTCAAACTGAGGAAATATGAATTTCACGTAATGGGTATTTAATTCTTTTTTTCTATAATGGAACATTCATTCAGTAATTCATAATAATAATGCTTAACTTAATAGTAGTTTTTTATAAATAAAATTCTAAACTTAAAAATATGGATTTTTTTTTCACTTACAGTATTTAAGAAACAAATCTATATAGACAAATAATTTATCAAAAAAAATTTTGACTACTTTTTACTATGATTTAAAAAGTTAAAATGAACTCGTTTCAGTTTTACATTCATTTATAAAAACACTTTTTCTATTTTTATTCACTATTGTCGTTAAATGCTCAAAATATCTGAAGAATTAAACAATAAAATGCATTTAATTTTTATGGAGAATGTTTTAATAATCAAATTACAATTATAGGCTATTTTGAAATCTAAATGATCCTCTTAGATTCTTCCAATTTTTAAAATTATTTATCGTACTTGAATATTATGCTCATTTGAAAGTGCTTTTATTAGTTACGATCGATGATCATACGATCCTCTCCATTGCTCGATTTTATGTTTTTCAAAATTCAAATTCTAAACTGTTATTATGTTAGTGGTAATGAATAAATTCTGATCATTTTCGCCACAGTTGATCCTTTAGTAGATCTCTATACACGAATTTCATTCAAATCGGGTATTTGCAAAAAATAGCGTTCTGATACAAAAAACATGATCCAATATCGATCATTTTCAATGGGTTTGGTTCTCCAATGGATCTCAATAACATATCTGATTATCATCCAAATATGATAATATTTACGCATGTTATATAGTTATTGAACACAGAGGACTAATCTAATTAATGTATCCTTATATTCCAAAGGAATAAAAAGGTAAAACAAAATTATCATATCTTTATTTACCACACAAAAATCTATAAGTTTATATTAAATTTCTATCAAACATCTTAAAAGTTGGCATTATTTTTTCACTTATTTGGTAACATAATTAAACATTAGAATCAATTAAATAATCACAAAACAAGGACTTTTAGCAGTAAAGAATATTTTAATAAAGCTAAACAAACCTTTTCGCCGTGTAGCCATCTTCAGATTATACACAGAACAGAATCTATGTATAACCTGATGATTATACATAGAATTATAATTCTATGTATAAACTGAAAATGGCTACACGCCGAAAACGTTTGTTAAAGTTTTATTAAAATATTCTTTACTGCTAAAAGTGCTTGTTTTGTGATTATTTAATTGATTTAACTTAGTAGAAACAGTTTATAGTTCATTATGTTTATGTATACATTAAAACAATATAAATATTAAGAAAACTTTTAATTAAAATTAATATTTTTACCCTCAAAAAATTATTTTAAGAAAATCCACAAGGATCAATTTATTTTAAATGAATTTAATATACAGAATTTCTAATAAAAATATTTTTGTTTTGCATTGCAAAATAAGTTTGCCGATGTTTAAATTAAATATCATCATGAATATACCTTAAAATGACATTAAATACAGTATAACAAAATTGATTTTTGTACAAATGTTTTTGTTGTTGATATTTGAGCATATTTTACACACAGTAGTTATCAACTAAGAAGTTAGCCATAACATGAAAGATTCAATTTTTATTGCATATTATAATGCTAGGAGTTTTTCATCTCTTAAAGAATTCATCATTTAAAAATGAAAAAAAAAAAAAAAGAATTCACTTTTACAAAATATAATTTATTAAAAATTTGATTTTTCACGGTTCTAAGGAAAACGCAAGAAAAGAGAAGAGCTTACGAAATTAAACGCTTCTCTTTTAATACATTCTTCCTTCTAATTCCACGTTAAGGTCACATTTTGACAATGCACAGCCAATCCTGGTTCAGCAGCATATTTATGCATCATCACACCCTTACTCCACGCCTGCCATCAACAACATTGGGGATGCTTAAGTCACGGATTGACGCAGAACTACCATCTTTCTTATAAACATCGCAGGTTGAAGATTTTTAAACAGAAACAACACATCATAAACTGATAAGATTAGAAGAAATCAACCATTTACACAACCATTATTAAGTATAGTCTATGCTTTGTTTAGGACTTTGACCTTGTTCTCTTTCAACAAAGGAGCAGCAAATTTCTGAATCACGCCCTTTCTAGTTCATTGACCACAGATTCCATACTGGAGTGCGGAGGCTGTTATTGCTGAGGCATAAATGCTTGTTAATTTTATCGTGCACGCGTTTAAAAATTGATTTCGAAGTGATTCTTTTAAGAGTCGTACATTAAATAAATATTCTATTTAATCATATATTTAAATTTATAGTAAATAATAGTTTATATAATTGTTTTTTTTTGCTTAAACAAACTGCATATGCGAATGTTTACTGTATAAATATATATATATATTAGAACTGATGCAAACACAAAGAAAATCCGAAAATATGATGCACTGTCTTCTGCACTAATTCTACCACAACTTCCTCAAAAAAACTGGGCTAGGACCGGAATCCGGGCCTCAATCTAGTTTAATTTAGCCAGAGGCCGTTTTCAGACAGACTGCACCAATTTTGTATTACTTACTTTCATTGTCAGTTCAACAAGATTGCATCAGAGACAAACTTTTCGGAAAGTTGTATTTTTTTGGGGGAAAAATTATAACAAACAGGTTTTGCTTTACTTTAAAAAACGATTTTTATTGTGTATAAAGTTTAATTGTATATTTATTGTAATTTAATTAATGATCACTATGTAATACTTAGGATCATTACGATGCTATATATCATACTTGATATCATGTTTTATACAGTAAACTCCCGTATAACGCGCTCTCCTATAAAAAAATTGCGACTAGTAATCATTCAACGCTATAAACAGTCCCGTATAACGCGCAGGATAATTTTTTTTAACGTTACTTACCCGTTACTTAAATATCGGTTGACTGTAATGAAAAAAAAAAACACCAAACGATGTTTTTTTCGTTTCCATGACAACTTTAACTTTTTCGTCGGATTATACGAATCCGCATTTTCGGAGTCATTATTATACGGGATCTACTTGTATATATATATTTTTTAAATTTAATTACCTTTATTCTGTTTTTTCCTTTATTAAAAGAAACCTTCTTTAAAACAAATTAATATTCTGCACACAATAAAATTATATTCGAAACTAACGCACATCTCATTAGCAATATGCGACCATTGATGGAACTCAAAAGTTTAAATCGTCTGATAACGCGTATGTCTCGTATAACGCGGAACATATCTCGGCGTTGTACGGGAGTTCATTGTATTATTTATTTATTTTTAATCGACTAACTATTCACGTGATAAACGAAAACCTTCAACGGTTACTCATTTGTAAACTCAATACAAAAATGATGAGCGTTTTTATCTACAATATCGATACGACGAGACATTATATTAGCGTTGAAGAGAGCGATAAAAAGGCAGAAAACGTTGCCACATAGGTAGTTTATAATAAATATATTTTATTGCTGACACTATTTATTTTTCCTTTTTTTTATTATTTTAAGTAGAGGGCTAAATTATAAAAATAAAAAATAGGTTACTCACCAACAGGTTCATTCTCCGGTATTAACCAATCTCTCTTGAAATCAAAAACAGGAGGAGTATTTTGGCTGGTGAAAGAATAACCTAAAAAAAGAACTCAATAATTTTAAAAGGTATAAAAAATGCTCCAAGTAGTTAACGAATACATATAATTTTTTTTTTGGTTTGATAACTATATAAGCTTATTTATTAACGAATTTTTTAACGTTTAATGTATAAATTTATGATAAATAAATCGTTGTAATTTTTCATTAAATATATTTTTCTGCTCCTTAAAATCCCGTTATAATTTTTGGCGATACAAAATTCTCTTTACAACTAGTCCCCCTAGATATATAGAATAGCGCATTCCGCCGCCATTTTATATCCTCCTGCCGAAAAAAAAAATCATCTGTAACTTAATGAAAAGTAAACCATAATACTATATTTCTTTTCTAATTTTGTATTTTATAAATTAGAAAAGAAATGTAGTATTATGGTTTACTTTCCTTTAAGTTACAGATGATTATCTTCGGCAGGATGATATAAAATGGCGGCGGAATGCTTATCAAACTACCAAAAATTATGTATTCAACAATTAGTCCAATTATTTTATTTTTTATTTTTTCTATTTAATTAAAAGTAGAGTAGATGATGAATTTTTCTAACATTAAAAAAATTTTTTTTCTTCGTAATTTTAAATCCGACTTATAAATTCGTCATCCATCACGAATGCCTTAACATTAGAATCAATATGACCTTGATGTCGACTTTATAATTCATAGAAGTGTTTAAATAATTATTCCCGGTTTGATTTATTAGTTTTTGATTATTTTTATAACTACGAAACTGGAGGTCAACTAGTTAAATATTGACATAAAAACTAATCTATTGTAGTAGAATTTTAAACCTGTTTTCGAATGCGGGTCAATTTTAATACAATCAATGAATTATAAAATTATAACACACACACACACACACACAGAGAGAGAGAGAGAGAGTATTTTAATCCATAAAGACAAAAATATGACAGATTATATACAAGTAATTCTATTGTTATCTAAAAAGTAAAAAACGAGACTGCAGAACTGATTGGTAAAAATTTCGGAGACTTGTTTAGATGACAAATTTTTGAACTAGAAACCTGCATAACGAGCTTATAAAGGGTAAAAACTTTCTATTCTAGTTTTTTTTTTTCTTTTTTAACAATAAACATGTGTAATTATGTCTATTTTTGTGAAGGAGATCAACTCTAAACTTACCTTTCGCTGTAATCATCATCACAATCGAGAAGTGTATTTATAACGCTAGTTAATCGTGATTTTTGATGCAAACGTGGTTAATTATTAATAACAGAATATAATTTATTTTATATAAAAATGATACATCGTAAATTAAAAATTATATATAGTTAATAAACCTACATACTGTATATTAAATCATGAAAATAAAACTGAAAAATAGTTTTATTATTGGAGATAGTGTCTATCGGAGAGGGGGCAAGAGAAGCGACTGCCCGGGCCTCAATTCATAATACAAAATTTAAAAGTCGTTTACTGTTTTAATCGGCATTTAACTGAAAAACTAATTATCTCACAGCACTATAAAGCAGACCAGTACACTCTTTGATATAAAATATTTTAATCTGAGAAACGTAAGAGCCGAAAACGTTTCTCAGATTAAAATATTTTATATCAAAGAGTGTACTGGCACTTCTACATGCGATTTTTTTAAAGCATTTTTTTTTTACGTTTTATGAATTTCACATAACTTTCGACAATTTCTCTTAATGTGGCATTTCGATGGTCACGGATGCATTTTCGTCAAAATTTGGAGTTCTCTTATCAATATTTTCACTTTTCTTGTACACTTACCACTCTCTCTCTCTTATTTTTTGAAGGGTCTCAAAAATATTAGTTGCCCCAGCTTCAAATTTTCTCTGAAAATTCCTGATTAGATATATATAAAATTCTTTTAGCCTGAATTTTGAATAAATGAAAATGACACATGAATTTCACAAAAAAAAATTTAATTACCGAATTTTCTGAATTTATCATTTTTTTTTTTCTAAATCATATTCAAGTGTGTGCATTTTATACCAATCATTCCATGACTGGTATAAAATGCATTAAATAAAATGCACACATCACATGATGAAGTCATTTAATCATGTGATGTGTGCCTTTAATCATATGTGAATCTGCATTTTATGCATGCGTAATCGTGTAGTTTACGATTAAATTTGCATATAGAAACAAAATGAAGAACTTTTATACCAATCATGAAATGATACCAACATTATATTCTAATTTAATCGTCAACTGCACGATTTAAAAACTGTTATTCAAATTTTATTACTAAGATCTAACGTTTAAACAATTTCGTTACATAATATCATAACTTAACATTGATTTCGGTGAAGGTCTTAACATAAATATCGATTTTTTTGAATTAACAAATTGATCTATTTTTTTTTTTTTTTCTTCTTTAGTTGCAACCAGCCATCATCAGTCCAACCAGTCTTGCTGACTTATAATTATAGTGTCTGTTCGCTGAACATGCCTGGGGACACAACTCAATCCCACTCGAATTACAGCAGCTGTGTGACTTCACCATCCAATGTTATGACGTGAGGACATGCTAGGCCACTGACAATCGGCGTTAAGTTTTAACTAGTGGTTAGAAGATAATCACGAAGTCAATAGCAATAACTCCAGCGCTAATGATTGTATACTACTTCTACATGCGATTTTTTTAAAGCATTTTTTTTTTTACGTTTTATGAATTTAACATAACTTTCGACAATTTCTCTTAATGTGGCATTTCGATGGTCACGGATGCATTTTCGTTTGAAGTTTCGTGTTTCAGTTATTATTTAAATTAATAAATTTAATATGAAATACCTGAAATGTAGATTTATCATATATGTATATCTACAGTTTTACTAAATTAATCTAAATAGCCAAAATTTTTAAACTTAGATTAATACTACCTGACATCATTAGAAGGCAGTATGGGATCCCATAGACTTAATACTGCCTTCCGATGCTTATTTATACACATTTAACAAGAAAAACACGCATTATATCGATTATTTTTAATTATTTTAACTAATCTAGAACATATTAAAAACATTTTTGTGATTACAGAAAGTTATGTTATAATAGAACCGCTTACTTACCACATTAAAAAGGAAAACAGTTGAAAAATTCCACTTGAATATAAATTTGATAAAGAAAATAAAACTAGTTTAAAATCTCATTAAATTTCAACTCAAAAAATAAATAAAAATCAAACCCTTATTAAGATAGTAAATTTTAAGTGTCTTTGTCAAGCACAAACACACTTTTTTGTTATTTTTGCACTTCAAATATCACTTCAATTGCCTTGAATTTATTGACGATTATCCGACATTTTCATTTATAATGCTAGCATCATTCATAGACATGTAATTTATTATTATAGATCACACCGATGAACACAATCGTGTTAATTCTGAGGCAAAAAAAAAAACCTACTGCTTAGTAATTGCCTTGATCTTGTTCCTAAATTTTGTTATAATCAAACTTTTGATGCAGTTAAGAATTAAAACCAATTAATTCTTAATTGAACAACATATACATATTGATTAACGATATTTTATATTAATATAGGCTTCTGCACTTAAATTTTTTAAAATAAGGCGATTAATTAAAGAAATTTTCTCTCAAATTATCGAAATTTTTGAAAATGCAATAGGTTCTGAATTCGATAAACTTATTAAAACGCAAACTAATCTGATTAAACCGATATTTATAGTAGTGCAAAAAGTTAAAATTATAACACACTTAAATGTTCATGAGTTCTAAAAATTCCCGGTCCTGATCAATTTTCTGTGATGTATAAATCAACTTCAGACAGAATTGAGGCCTCTTTGGAGGTACCAATTAAGCCTAAGTGCACTTATTTATGCACCTGAGGCAACGTGGTCATTTCGTGCTTAGAATTCTTAGAATATATGTAACAATTTTCTATTGTTTAACAGTGAATAATATACACTTAACTTAAAAATAAAAAAAAAAAGTCGTATACCAGAAAAAAAAAAAAAAAAAAAAAAAAAAAAAAAAAAAAAAAAAAAAAAAAAAAAAAAAAAAAAAAAAAAAAAACATACCTGTCGGTAGCATTACGACAAAAAAGCTGGCCAACAGATACCGTAACATCTCCTACTTGGTAATATGTCAGGTGACACTATTTAAAATTAAAAACGAAGCACAGTCCATGGCAGTAACCATAAAATAAGAGAAACTGCGAAATTCTCATTCTATTGCCGAATATTAAAACACAACTGGGTGTCCTCTTCTGGCGCGTTGTGACGTCTTGTATCCCAGAAATCACTGCTCTGCCCTGTAACGCCTCAGGGCCAAGGGCCACTAGTTTGAAGCAGCATCTCGGACCCAGCCCAGTTCTGACTGTAAATCGTCCTTGTCCTATATATATACACTGTATATATATATTTTATACTGCGCTGTATATTTATTTGCAATATGTTTCACAATATTTTATAGAAAATAAAATATAAGTTTGCTTGCACATCATCAAAAATGCATAATTATTTTAATCCTACACACAAAACGAATTTATTAATAGTTTTTTTTTTATTTTTTTAAATTTCTTCAATTTTTAATATAATTCGAAAGTAAATATATGTATAATTAATTAAATTTTTCATTAATACGAAAATTAAAATTTATGAATTTTAGTTTCATCTGTCACTGCCATCTAGAGGCAAGAATATAAAATTTTAAAAGTTATCTTACAATAAAAATTATTTGTTAGACGAGGTGGAGAAAAACATTTTTTTTCTTTTGCGAGTTTGCTTAACCATTTTTTTATATGCAAACAGATCTGTTACAGCTTCACCTGCGTAAGAATATCAGAAGTTTATGCAAGACTGGTTTTATGAATTATATTTGTTAACGTCTGAAAGGTGAATGAATTCATTATAAGATCAAAGCATTATTAGGCATAATCCGGAAAGCGAAAGATGCCTATCAAGATTGGGCGGATAGACGAGCGTAACAAAATTTTATATCGATAAAGTATCGTTCAAAATTAATTTATAAGTGATAGTTTTTAATTGTCATACGAAAAATTTCGCTCAATTGTTTAACTGCATAAAATTTTATTAAAATAACTCCAATACCAGTAAGAAAAGACAATTTTACTCTAATGGATAATATTACAAATGTGTTTAAAAGTGCAATATAAAATGTTAATTTTTTCATCAAAATCTAAGGAAGATATAAAAAGTTCTTTTAAAGATGCAAAATGTTAAAAATAAAAATGAAAAATGTTGCAGTTTAAGTAAAATTATATATTCAAATCAACATCAATCAATGAATTCTTTCAGTGAAATCAAATTAATCTATTAGAATTATTGCCCTACATAAAAATATTTAAAAATAATTATTGTTCATTGAATATACATAATTTATATTAAAAGAAATAATGAATTTTATAACATTACAATAATAAAATAAACATTTGGTATGATTTCTTTTCATAATAAACTCATAACTATCCCTTCACTTTCTACTTAATATGATGCTTAACAATAAATAACACTCTTCAAATTATATAATAGTTTATCGGAAGTAATAAACTTAAAATCTTTTTTCATTTACATTATAATCATTTATAGTAAGATCATAAGACACATTCAATTATGAAAACTGTTCATTTAAAAAATATAAATATATATATATAGTTTTTTTTTAATGATGCATGAAAATTTCAGTAAATTTATACAGATACATTAGTGTGCTACAGTCTACTCATGCAATTCATTTGTTAAACTTTCAAGAATTTTGTGAACTGGTTGTTAAACATAAAAATTATTATATATAAGTGGATATTTCCTCTTTCTTTCCAAGTAGCATGACAAACTGTATGCACCTCTTTGTGTTTCAGAGAAAGACTGCCAGCTCGACAGTTAAATTGTAAACTGATAATGGCTACGAATTGTTGAGTGATATTTGAACCATATTGGGTGAATCAATACTTTTATAATATTCTTTTTAATAAGTTTCAAGTTGCATGCTTTACTACTGATACAAGAGTTTGATAAAAATCAGTAAATTGATTTTCAGAATGTTTTCATAATATGAAATTTACAATAAAGAATATTGAATATTTTATTTTTATTTGAAAATTTTGTGCTCCACCTTACTATAAACCAGTAAAATTTATAATTAAATTATGTACATATATGCATGCATGTTTCTGTCAGCAAGCAGCTGTTAAAAATTTACCAGAACATCACTGTGTGTGTATATACAGTATATTTATTGAAATTTTCATGTGTGTGTCTGAATTTAATCAGTTAATTTAATTATTTAGTGCAGTTTTAAACTTTATTTTCCATTTCAAGATTTGTGAATTTATTATTTTTAAATTTCATTCGTAAACCTATTTTTAAATGTCAATAATGATGTGCGAGTGAAAATTTATCTAATAATATTTTTTCTTCATCTTTTCAATGAACTGAAAACAATTTTAGACTATATTTTTTAAAATTTAAAAAGACTACACAAATTCCTATTTTAACACTCAATTATTTTTATTATAATTATTATTAACAGAATCATATGGATGAAAGTTTGCAGTTACTTCTGTTACATTTCATATTGTTATTTGAAGTGTAATGATCTAAGAACCACAATTCTTGATAAGTTTATACAAGTGGATATGACCACTAAATTAAATGCATATAAGACAAAAATTCTATAAACCGTTTTATCACAAATTCTCTGAGCATACTAAATTAGATTAGTAAACCCAGAATGTAAGATTATAAATAAGCTATATTTTTAAACATTATAAAAACATCATACTACAACCTGACAGAAACATTTATAAAATTTTTTATACATTTTCGTATTTTCCAGTTTTTTTCCTCAGCGAGTGGCAAACTTTAACATCCTAAGAGTTCAAACAAGCTTAAGAATCATAAAAACATCCTTCATATATATATATATATGTACATACAATTCTAAGAAAATGCAGCAACCATTTTACGTTTTTACAGAATGTACAAATGTTGTTGCAGAAAAAAATTAAACTCAATTAAATATTTATACTTTCTATTATTTTATTCCTATTTTTATTGATATAAATATAAAAGAAATAAATAAATAGATAAAGTCAAAATATTAATGAAAAAGTTTATGCAAAGTGAACTATATTTATAGTTATTTCAATTATTTTTAAATGTTTTTGATAATGACTTTTATTATAAAATCAGACTTTCAACAACAACAGGATTAATATATATTACATTTAAAGCAATCTTCGGAAATTTGTCATAACAACAATTTTGATATATTACATGACAAATTATAATGCGAATTTGCACCAAAGAATTAAGTTTTGTATCTGTACACATTCCCAAGTATGGTAAATGAATTTAATAAAACCCTGAATGATTTTTTAAAGTTTCAGAAAATATAACAAAACATTCCTAATGTGTGTGTATTTTTAAGAAATGATTCAATTAAGGATACAATAATTTACAATATTTCATACAACAGTAATTCTATGTGCAGTGTTCTTTTATAAAATCTATTAAATACATATTCACCATGGAACTTTATATGATAAAATTATTAGTTACTTTGAGACCAAAAAATAAAAAACAAAGCTATATTTTAAGTTCATAATGTAAAGATATAAGTTTGAATGAATTTCAAAGAATTAGATTTTGGAAATTTGAATTTAAATTTCAACTTTTATAATTGTATACAAATATCAAGAAACAAAATATATTTAAAAAAAATCTGAAAATCTTATTTATTTATAAATTATAAAATAAAAATCATATTATTAAAACTCTTTTGCATCTCCAGAAGTTATAGAGTAACCTGCTTTTAGGAATCGCGTTTAATACAATCATTATTATTTATATGAAGATTAAGAAAGAGATACTGAATCATGAGATGCACTTTTTTAGTGTAATAAAGCTCCTGATTTACATAACTGTCTAAACTGAATTAATTCCATAAACTGTTCATTTCATACCTTCGCAGACATCAAACAGCGAATATCAAGAATTTTTCTGAAAATTCGCTTTAACTTACTTAAAATTTATTTTTTTTTTTTGTTTTGTTTGCGTAAAACATTGATGAATAAGTACTGTATATTATTTTGCTGATCATCATCAGTCTCATGCGCATAACTCATTCTTTTAAAAAAATATTCTTGTTTTTATTCTTTTAACTACTGTACATAATAATATTTTGATGATATATATTTCTAAAACCTTTAAAATGTGAATTTCTCTTTCAAAATTTGTTTTAAATGAATTCTGATATCATGAAATTTAATCTTATGATATTTTTATAAGTGCTTCAAAAAATGCTTTTAATTTTAATAACAATCGCATTTTATAATAAATAAAATTTTATATAATCGCTTGATTATCTTCACTTTCAATCTTAACTGATATGTAACAGATTCATTCAATAATGATAATATACAATTAAATATCTACTTAGAATTTTTTGTCAATGTTAAATTAACGATAAATGCTGGATTATCAATAATTGTATTTTATTCATTCAAATAAAAAATAGTGTCTGTAGGAACAAGATCAATTCTCAATGGGGGAAAAAACCTTCAATATTTGTTCCACTGATGATCTAAGAAGCGGTCGTGCATGCCTTTTACAATTAACCTAGTGCTGTTACAAAGTTCTTTTGTGATTTATGTTCCAGATCAGCATAATGAGTCAACCTTGAATTTTATTTATGACTGTGTATTGCTAAACGAAATTATATTTTAGTAAGGTAACATAATATTTCTCATAGGATATTTTTATAGTAAATGTTATAAGCTGTATTAGTTTACTTTCATTAAATTCTCTTTTCTTCTTCCGCATTGTATATTGCATAATGTTAACTGACGTCATGGATCTTTAATACTGTATAGAAAATAATGATGTCAGTTTGTAAGTTAACACCATTTATGTTTTTCATAAATCCAGAATTATATTTATATTATATATTGTTTCACATAATTTCAGATTTTAAAGATAATAATAATTAAGCAATGTAACCAAATTTTTCAGAAAATATTTACTATGTGGCAATTCCTATTTTATTGATATTTTAACAATTCCTTTGATGCAATTTATTTAGAACGAATGGTTTAAAAGTTTAAAAGCAATTCTTTGAAATTTTAGTAAATTGTCAAAATTCACATATCTTTCGGGTTATTTCTGATGAAAATGCAGTGTATCATGCATTTTTCTGTTATGTATTTCTTGTTTTCTAGAGATATCTATTTTCTTTAGCATCACATAAAATGCTATATTTTTTTTTAATATATTCCTTGAACTAATGCTTATTTTTACTACAGTTTATTCTAAATTTCTCTCTTCTTGCTGATCTGTTTTGAAAAATACCATTCTTTCAAATGAAGTTTAATTTTAATGTTTATTTATCATTTCTTTAATGTTTTTTATTATAAGCAAATAAATTTATACATTTAAATAATATGAACATTCAAATTTAGAATAATTTAATTTCTTTTACGTTAAAGTATTTGAAAACTTTCTGAATAGTGCATTTTTCTTCTGAGTATAGGAAAATTCTCAATAATGAATTTTAATTAAGGAACTAATCTTTAGATATTTTTTTCAGTAAAATAATGAATGTCTATCTTTTCTTTAATTACAATTATTATTTTTTAAGGATTGAGATAGTTTTAATTGCTTTTTAGAAAATAGATAGCTAATTTTATAGATAATTCTATTAAGAAAGGGATAGTTAGTTTTTTAATATAAATAAATCTTATTATTTTAAATTAGAAGACTATTAATCCCTAAACATATTTATTCTTTTTAAGATAACAAGCATTATAATTCTCCTAACTAACAATCATCATTAATCAATTAGTTGCTGCGCCTTATTGTTTGATTTTCTGTAAGATTATAAAGATAAGCTATAAAAAGATGAAGTATAATACATTCTAGAAGCGTGATATAAATTCTTTTATGATAATTAATATGCTATATTATGTTTTGTTTTAATATATTCAAAATATCCTATTACGAACTTATTTAATTATTCTTTAAAAATCCCATTTTTAAACTTTTTTTACAAATGAATAAAATCCTTATTTCAGTTTGTTCTATTTTACTTTTAATCATTTCCTTGCGTGATTTTTCATAACAAATTAATTAACTTTTAAGAAATGACCTAAATTCTTGCAATAGCAGTTTTTAATAAGAGAAAAACGTTCGTATAACTTTACCTAAATTAAACAAAAATACATTGTTATGACTTCCAAGAAATATACACGATGAGAATAAATTTTAATTATAATTAAGAAACAAACTGATTAAATACGAAATATATATATTATTTATTTACCTACGTATTCATGTTGTCGTTTATTCATCTTAAAAGATGTACATAAATAACTTTCTTTCTGCAAAAAACAAAAAACACGTTAATTTATGTTCCATTTCAATTAAATTTATCAAGATTATTTGTTTTATAATAATATTGTAAACAAAACAAATAAATTTATCAACTATCCTTGTTAACTTTAGAAAATCACGTTTTTACCTGACTAAATAAAATTACGCCCTGTTACATTAGTTTACAAAAATACTGTAATACAGTAATTACTCTAATAACCTGTTCTGTTTACTCTAATAACACACACACAATAACAGGTTTAGTTAATTTAGTTAATTAATCCTCTTTATTATCTGCTTGACTAAATAAAATTACGCCCTGTTACATTAGTTTACAAAAATACTATAATACAGTAATTACTCTAATAACCTGTTCTGTTACTAACACACACACAATAACAGGTTTAGTTAATTTAGTTAATTAATCCTCTTTATTATCTGTTTTATTAACTGCACATTATAATATATTTAAAGAATTTAAATATGTTTAATAATTTATAAAAAAAATTATTAATTATCTACTTTAATTTATAAATAAATGAGTAAATTAATAATTAAGTTTATTTAAGATGCGATTTTCTAAAATTCTTTTGAAACAAAATTACTACCTTTTAAATTAACCATATAAATTATATGGTTAATTTAAAAGGTAAAATAATATAAATTTTAACTGATATCATTTTATTCCTTGTATATCAAACCTAAATAAACAAACTCAAAAGTTTCCTCTATTTAGCATAAAAATGAAAAATTAAAATTATACAGTATTTTATATAAATAAATAGGGAATAATTGAAAATTTACATTTATATATCACAATTATATATAATATAGGCCTAGAATAATAAATAGGTAAATTTGTAGTCTGATGAGCTGTAATAATTAAATAAAAAAATAGTTAATTTATAAAATCATTACGGCACGCAATAGGCAGTTCATTCAAAATCTCAAAAGGATTTGTATTTCCGTTTATTTTCTGTTTTTTCTCATTCACTACAAATACCATTAAAAGTCAGTGACGCAAATTTATACATTACGCTTACGTTTATTGTTGATATAATCAAAATCGTTGCTATGGAAGTATTAAATATAGAAATTAAATCGTGGAATCGAGTATAAAAGTCGATATGTTATTTTCCTTGTAAATATAATAATAATAAAAAAAAATTTGAATAACTATGGTTATTATATTTACTCCCGTCGATAAAAGCTCTTTAGCAATTTACATTTCATTATTGTTTTAATCTCAATAATGTAATCGAAATTTTAAAAAATTGAGATTTTAATTATAACCATTAAAATGATTTTCAGTTTTTGTTTATACAGTATAATATGTGACATCAACATGCATTTTCTAACTAGAGAGGCAATCTAGGTATTTGTTTAAGGTGTCCTTGTGTGAGTTAATAAATCGATTATAAATAAATGCAACTTTAATATAAACCGTATTGTATAACTCAAGGTTATCCGCAATATCAGAGGAGACGGTCTAATAATTAAACACTTATAACGTATTGGTTAGTTTCCTTAATTTAATCACGCAATATGCTATAAGGTCATTCACTTCCTTCCTGACCTCATAACTTTATTGAATTGGAGGAAAGACTAGATATTGAATCAAATATAATAATAATAATAATAAACTAGCTTAAATATTGAGGGAAATGCCATTATTTTTTCTTCTGAATTTTTATTTTTAAATTTTCTGAAATTGTACCGTATATCGCTGTTTTAGCTGCATATACCATTAAACTGAAAATTTAAATCGGAACAAATTTTTTCGCAGATGTGAGTAAAATTTTATTTTCAAAAATATATATTCAAAAATATATATTTAATTACATTAAATATATATTTTTGCATGTATAATAATTGTTTATTAGTTAAATTAAATGGAAAAGAAACAATAAATGTAAATATGATTAGAGCAGTTTAATAATCAGATTAAAAATTATTTAGTACTATATTATGTTAGTTGATGAGCTGATGTACTTATTGTGCATAATAATATGAAGAATAAATATTGTAATTAATATTAATTTGCACTTTTTTTATAATGATCTCAATGAATATTAATTTTATTACTTATTTACATAGCACATGGTAGTTGTGCTATGTAAATAAGTAATAAATATAATTTAGTTTAATTTTACAATTTAAAATTCTATAATTAAGTGCAATACTATAATACAGTTATAATTAGAAGAATATAATATATAAGATATAAAATAGAGTTCCTAGTTTAAGTGGCTCGATCCAAAAAGTTTGAATTTTCTTGAAACTCGAGACATTTCTCAAATAGATTCTATTCTTTAAAAATGTTTTTAAATTGGTTGATATTTAGAGGAAAATTATTTTATGATTTTTAAATATCGAAACGTGATTTGAAACCTTTTATGAAGGAAAAGTTGTTGCAAAAGTTGTTGCAAAAGTTGTTGCAAAGTCATAAGGCCCCGCGCCCATATGCAATTATCAGTCATCTGATTGTTTAGTCAACCGATCGTCTGTCTGCGCCCACATAAGCGACTAAACAGTTAATCGATCGAAATATGTGCCCACATGCAATTAACAGTTGGCCGACAACTCATTTTCTAAGTCAGTTATACAAATTTTCTACCATAGTTTGGCAAACCTCTGTCAAAAGTTGAGCAATTAAATTCCTATCGGAATGTTCTTTCATAAATAATGTAATTTCAAATTTAGAAATTATATATTTTTGGTTATACCATAACAATTTTATGATAAATCTAAATAAAACAAAATTTATGAAACATAATTTGAATAAACAACATGATACTGATATAGAGATACAAATATTTGTTTTTCGAGAGAGTCATAAAGATTTAGGAATTATTTCAGATGCAAAATTAAGCTCCAAATCTCATACTATTTAATAAAAAAATTATACAGAAAAACTAGTTTTACTTGGAGATATCTGAGATATATTTCTGATCTAATATGTAAAGCATGGCTGAATGCAGAAATAATAAGTGTTGTGTCTTATGGTTTGATTATTTATGCAGTAACATCTAAAAAATATATACAAAAATTAAACAATCAATATTCAGTTAAACAAATTATTAAATTTATTACCAAATTGTAATGGATGGAGGACAAAGAGACAAATGAAATAAACACATTATCAAAAGTTTAGTTGGAATACTAATCCCTCTTTAAGCTGGTCTAAATATTTCAGTTATCTACTAATGTAGTTTATGTCCTCAAGCTTTCCGTCTGTGGAGTTCAGGTGTCTATATATCCCAACATTACCTTTCAAGGGTTTTTTTTTTTGTCAAGTTGTACGAAGTTTCTACCTTAGTTTGGCAAACTTATGTCCAAAGTTGAGCGATTAAATTCGTATCGGAATGTTTTTTCATGACTTCATTATATAAGACTTGTTTAGACTGAACTGTTTTTATAAATTTTTCGGTCCAATCAATCATCGGTATCCATTTCCTCTAATTATTAAATACAATATATTCAATGTGTATTTTTTATGGTTATATAATTAAATATTAACGTATTCAATAAGAATATTCATTTTTACAGATATTATACATATGAAACTGGTTTTATGTTTTATTTACCAATTTATGTAGCCCACCAAAAACTCAATAGCGAATGAAAGATTTTCGTCCAGATATATTCGTACTGGTTTGTACAACTGTTTGGCTGCAAGTGGGCGCAGATTGGTACAAAGCTATATGTCACAACCTAGTTGGAAGACCGTTTAATTTGTGACAGGTCACAAACTGCTTAATCCTCTAACAAAAGAGTTGCTAGTGGGTGCAGTCTCGTAGAAGTCATTTGTTCTCATTCCTGCAATTAAATAATTAAGCGACTGATAATTGCATGTGGGCGCGGGGCCTTAGGGACCAAATTTATAACAAATTCTACGAGATCAAATTATTCATCAAACCAGGTTCAGTATAAGATATGTTATTGGGTGAAGACCAACCGATGTATGATTTTTTCAATTGCATATTTGCCACGAAGCATATTTTAATCAAATATCCTTATTTAAATAATATTAGCTATTAATATGGTGAGTGGTATTGGCGCAAATTTTAACAACTTCACTACAAGACATTCAATAACTAGTTCTATATGTTCTTTTGACACCAAATACCTATATATTTAAATTTGAAAACAATAATGTGTGAGTTCTAGGACATTTGTGGTACATAATCATATATTATATAAAATTAAGATACAATACACAAATTTTACGGAGAATGAAATATTAACGATTATAATTTGATAAAGAAAGATGTAATTTTGGAATATTTGTATATTTTTGAGTTATTAGTATTGTATGCATGTTATAAAGTGAATTTTTTTGCAGTCAGTTATAATTTATGCTAGTTCCTTTCTTTGAGTTAGTATTTATAATAATCTCTGTTGAGAAATCTCTATTTTAGATAAAATTACAAACAGGTACCTTTTTTCGTTAACGCCTGCTGAGAAAACTTTTATCATGTTATTCAGTTAATATAGATTTATGCCATTGATTTAATTATGCTTTTTAGAATAATGCAGTGGTTTTCAACCTTTTTTATGTTGAGGAACACATTTTAATATTTTTAAATTTGGCAGCACACCTAAATATTTTAAACAATTTAAATTTAACAACGAATTTTTATTAACAGATTATTGTATTTTTTCTTTCTTTATTACATTCAGATTACATGGATTACAGACATACTCGTACAAGGAATCATTAAATGGCGGCCCTTATTAACTTATAGCGCTACCTCCAGATTTTGTCTTTTTAGAGAAACTATAATTTTAATTTTTATTCCTTAATTTTTAAATTATGAATAAGGACAAAAAATTTTGGCTGTCGCAGATATTCGAGGGTTAGATTTTTCTTATGATAACTTATTTATAGGAATCTGTACAGTGATTCGACTGCAAAAGCGATATCTAGCTAACTACATTTCATTATTAATATATATGATTCATATAATTACATACATACAATTCCATCTTAATTTTTCGCGGCACACCGTCAAAGGTTTGTCGGCACACTAGTATGCCGCAGCACAATGGTTGAGAACCACTGGAATAATGTAATTGATGATGAAAATAAAAGTAGAATAGATGATTGTCTTAATTTAAAATGATCTCAGTATTCTTTTTCTCCAAAAAAAATTATTATTATTATTATTATTATTATTATATGCACGTATTAATTGACATCTGTTTTAATTATTCTTTAAAACGAAACAACAAATGTCTGCATTCAAACAACATGTTTCAGATATGCATCTGTGTATTTATAATTAAATATTTGTTTATAAACCACGAATTCATTTTTACGTAAGGTAAAAAATTTTTCTTAAATGATTTATCACTACTGTAATTACTTCAATCATAAGTTCATTTATAAACCACGAAATTGATACTAGAATGAAATAAGCAAAAATTTACTTTGCATATGTTTTATAACCGTATTTTATTTCGTAATAAAAATTTTCATTATTATTATTGTATTAATTTTAATTAAATTTAGAAAAAATTGTTTGATATGACCCATCTTTTCTATATCTTAACATAGTTAAATCCTGCTTAACCTTTAAATAAATTTTCTCGAAGATTCAAGATTTTATAAAGTATTCAAGTTACTGCCCTTAGCGTATTTCGACCCTTAATCTAGATCAGTGTATTGATTAATGCTTATATTGATATTATAATAAATTAATAAAATAATATTTTACATCACAATTTGCCGTTCAAAATTATGAATCAAAATATGGATAAATAAAAATTTAACTATGCAATTGAAAAGCGTAATTAAGTACAGTATTGCACAGTATTTCAGTTTGAATTTTTCTACTTCGGTTCTCATATGCTTTTGCTTCTCGTTTAACTTTCAACAAAATATTCACTGATATTTAACCTACTTTTGTAATAGCCTAATTGCATTTAAAAATATGATATAAATATAACGACATATTATCTAAAACTTATAATTAACGATAATAAATCAACTGTTAGAATATTTTAGGTGGTAAATTCAGGACATATTTCAAAAATAATAATATTCCTATAAATGATATATTATCACACGTGAAACAGTCAAACAATCTAAGTTTCTTTAAAAATATAATCTAATTAAAAATTTAATTCCATATAATAACTACTGAAAAAATTATTTATTTATTATTTAATTGTTTTCACATAATATAAACTGTATGTCTCGAAAATACTCAAAGTAGTATATTTGCATATTTATCCTATTACATTATGATGTTTTAGTTCACATTTAATGCATAAAATGCTTTTGATTTTTAAATAAATTAAAAATAAAACTGAACAGATATGAAATAAACAATAATATAATGAGTTGTTCCAGCTGAAATTAATGCTGTACTCAATAAGAACATAAAAAGCTTCTCATTCTAAATTTGATCGGTCAAGATCATCTTGATCATTAGTTATTTGCGGAGAACAAAAAGAATAAATAAATATCATTAATCGGCATATTAAGAAATAATTTTCAAATCATAAATCAGCTACAGTATATCTAAAACGCTTTTAATAAATCATCCGTTTCAGATATTCGATGATATCAGTATTTTAAGAAATTAATATAATTCTAGAAAGCCTAGAATATTTTAATATAACTTATTATTTGAAATGCTGGAAATCAGATTAATAAAATATATCTTGAAAATTAAATTAATTCGAAGAATCTTGAACTATATTATTGTTAATGTATAATATTATATAGTTGGCATTAAAACAGTATTAACTTTTCTGTGAATCTAATTTTCTATTGATATAACCATTTCCAGCAGTATTAGTGTGGCAATTTAGAATTTTAAAACTTTAGTGAAAAAATATTTTCTCCCTCTTTGCATCTAGCAGGTTAACAATATAAAATGAATTAAATGATCAATATATTTAGTCTAAATTGCAAAAACATAAAAAATAATAATCAAAATCACCCAAATATGTGCTTAGAAAAATGAAATAAATTTATTAAAAATTATAATTACTTAATAATAAAAATGACGAATAATAATCTATCTCAAAAATTCTAATATTCTCTTCTCTATTCTCTTTTATCTATTCTCTTCTATCTCAAAAATTTAAAGCAAACAGTTTTTTACATATTTTAATTTAACCATAAAAGTAAAGAAAGAAAACGAAGGATTAAACCGAAATATTAATTAGGAAAGATTAATATAATTATATTTTATAATGCATAAATATATATATATATAATATGTAATGCTATTAAAATTGAATATATTAAGACAACTTAAAGATTATGGTTGTAAATTTTATTAGGGTCCATCCAATTGTGTTTAATTAAATATTTCTAATCTTGCTGAACAAACATTTAATTTTAAAGGGGTGTTTTTACTGTCATAATCTATAACTTAGTAATATCATTTTTATATTATTAGAACTAACATCAACATTTTAAAATTAAAATATGTATATTTGTGTATGAATGTGTATGGTGTGTTCATAATATAAGCAATTTAAATCCAACATATACAATAATATGAATATAACAGAAATGTTAAACGCAAAACTGAAAATGTAAAACAAATAAGAAAATTATTTTATAATTTTTCAAATTATTGTAAAGTTTTAAATAATAATAAATAAACGTAATTATAAATTAATTAAAAATGACTTAATTTAAATATTTTGCCAAAAAGTTTATGATTAATTGTCTCTAATCAATCCTTCATATAAAGTATTTTCTTTATTTTCAGCTTTTCTAATATAGGTATAATTTTACTCGAAAAATTACAGGTTCCATTTTTGTTGTTTCAACAAAAAACCAGATGTTAAATTATACGCAACATTATATATATATACTGTATATGAAGAAGCAATTATTTTAATAATTTTATGTGTATACAATATTAGCTTATTTTTACGAATTAGTGTCTGACAAATCTGATTTCCATTCTATTATTTTTTAATTCGGTTTTATAAAATTATTAATGATAAAATATGTTTAGGATGCGAATAAATTTTATATTTTTGTTTCTTTCAACCTAAATTATAGATATCGTTTAAACATCATTAAAATATTTTCAATCGGCTTCTTTAAATGATATTGAAATAGATATACATTAGTGAAGAAAACTGTTTGTTAATTGTTAATATATTAGCATACATATAATTATAATTAACTGCTTAATTGCAATTTTATTTTACAAGTTAATTAAATAAACGTTCATTTTAAAATAAAAGTATTCAAATACATAAAATATTCTCTCATAAATTATATAAAGAAATTTATTCAAGTACAATATCTGTATGCTTCTGAAAGAGAAAATATAACCTAGATGTTTTTCTCTGTTGGAGGAAGAATCTATTTTTTCCATGTTTAAGAATGTGAGTTACATGAAGTTGCCTCGAGGTTAAAACAAATCTATAAAAATACTACAGGTAAAAACCTCTTTTGTGTAGTATATAAAAGTCATTTCAAAAGATAGAAACTGCAATTTTAGATACATTTCAATACAGTTGCCTATCTTTCAAATCCAAACTTATATAGTAAAACTTTGAAGATTTATTATTTACATCTTTATCCTTGTGCCTTAAAAAGACTAAATCCATTGATCTATTTTTAATATAGAACAATGTACTTAAAATATTAGAGAGAAATTTATAAATAAGTTTTTTATAAGTTATTTTTTCGTTGTTTTAAGAATATATACAGAAAATTATTGCAATAAGGAAGTAATATGAATTCCCTATAAACCACAAGCCCTTATCACGTTTAAGATCAATAAATAGTTTTAAAAATATTCCTGAATAAAATACAAATATTATTTTGCAAATTTACTGTTCCGAAAAGTAGGCTAGTTAAACAAACAATGTAGGCCTACATTTAATCGTTTAAACTTGACATTTGCTGAACTCGGCTCAAAATCGAAGATATTTAAGTTTATTTATTAGAAATTTATTATAAATTTAATTAAATCTATTAAATTGTTAAATGAAATAATAATAAAAATAATATTATATAATATAATCATTTAAAAATTCATAAACATTTTTTATCCGTATAGGTAACTGTGATTTTCTTAAAAATCCATCTTATCTATGTTTAGATAAAGATAAAAAAGTAATCACTGCTATTATCTGTCATTTAGGTAAAACATACGAGTTATATATATTCAGTTATTTATGATATTTTCTTTAATAGACTCGATCTTGCATCATTTGACATTTTTTACGTTCTTCGCCAATGCTACATTGTTTAATACGGTAATGTTATAAAAACAATACTCACCTGTAGTGGTTGTACGTCAGGCATAAGCATATTAAATTTTCTAATAGCTAAGGTTAAATATGAACACTGTATTAGGAAAAATGCAAAAAGTAACATATGTTTGTCCATGTTGCTCGAATATTTCAAAAATCGATCGAACTGTTCGCATTAGCTTGCCTACTGTCATGCAGTCGTGGCAACTGTTGACGCTGACGTAAAGGAAATTGGGGGTCACGTGATACAGTAGGTGTTTTCCTCTATTACGTCAGCAGTTCCTGTCCAGTTATGAATGGATATTTAGCGTACACCTTTTTTTAGCAGGAATTTTTAAATGCATTTTTTTAAATATTTATTTAACTTTTATTTAATTGTTACGGGAAGGAAATTTTAACCTTTATTTACTGTTTTCACGCTGTTTGATAAAAAAAAATGAGCTAAATATCATAAAAAAAATCTATAGACTTATAGTCTATAATATAAATAATGTAACCAGTATTATAAGAATAATTATAATTTTTATTACACTATTTCTAAAAGTTAATTTTTTTAGTTATTTACTTTGTTTATATGGGTTATTTATATAAAATTATGACCTTATAGATTAAATTTGTAAATCTTTTATTATTAAAGTTTACTTTAGAACAATATATTTATTATTCTTTCTATTTGTAATAAAAAATTTTAATTATTATTTATTGGTGAGATTAATATCTATAAATTTGAAACAAATTTATTTATGAACGTCTAATGAAGTATTAAACTGTAAACAGTAAAAATTAATTATAGAAATTGATAATAATTAAATTATAAAAACTGAAAATAATTAGTTACAAAAACTAGCTTAATTATAAATTTTAATTTAGTTTAAAACTATAAGAAAACTTAATTAGCTTTTTCCAAACTTAATGATGAACTAGAGATAAAACAAAAAAAAAGAATATATAAAGTTTAATATTAATTTATTTTAATTTTATCCCATTCTCACGAAGAGATTTTATATTTTCCGAAATGAAAAGTTTTATATTAATTGTAATTTCATTGTTATGAAATTGATTAAAATTTTTATATTAATATAAAAATTTTAATGTTGATTATCTTCATCAAATGGAATTGAATTTATTCAAAAAATACTAAATTCTATGATATTATTGTTTGTGTGGCTTACTAATGAATCACTAGTGTCATTGAAAGTTTTATCAGGATGATATCAGTAACGCTAAGTAAGGTAAGTGCAGGTTTAACTGACAGTCTCCTCTTACAAGAGTCATTACAGTCGAAATTCGACTCACTGTAAGTTTTTTTTTCAGTTTAAATATTAATAATTTGACATTTGTATTCGAGAAAAGTATCAATAGAAATTAGAAAGTCAAATGTGAAAGTTCAGATCCAATTAGAGCAATTAGTAAAAATCGACAAAAAAAAAAAGCTGTTTTTCTTTTCCCTTCTCCGCAGATATCCCTACAAATCATTTAGTTTCGATAAAAATTTTATATGCAGTATACTGTAGATGTTTTTAATTTACCTAAGTGTCCACTGAAAATTTCAGCATAAATCAAGTTAAAATAAATAGAAATATGAGTGATCTCTTTAACATATTCATATATACAGATGTATTTGTTCAACACTTTGAATCAAATTTTGGAGATGGGACAATTGTTTATTAGTTTGTTTAAAGTCTGAAAATTTTGGCCGAGTTGGAATAAAAAGGAAATGTAAAGAAAAATGATTAGCTTCGATGAAAATATCTTTATAAATCAGATTTTTCAAATTGATTTTGAATCAGATTTGGGATATAGATATTTCTAAATCTTATGTTATCTAATGTTTTCTTATGTTATCTAATGTTCCCTGAGAATTTTGATACAGTCCGATTAAAAATAAAAAGTATGTTTAATATGATAAAGCATTATTATTACAGGTTGAGTATTCCCAACCTGAAATATTCTGAAATCCGTTACTTCGATTTTTCAGCGAAAGGTGACGCAATAGTGCGCGCGCAGCCCTAGCTCCCTGTCGTGATTAGTAAACAAACATTGTCAATGCGATGTGTCTATGGCTACTTATTTTCTGTCCTATTATTTATATATTAAAAAATGTAAAAAAGTTCTGATAATGATAACCCTATAGAATGTTTTGGATAAGATTTTTCTAAAGATGTTAAATAAATTCATTTTCATTGCTTATTACATTTATAGTCGTGCTCTTTATGCCAAATAAAAAGAAATTTTTCTGAATCTTTTCACTTCTCTTTAACTTCATCACATGTATCCCAAAATCCAAAACATTTCCGTCCCATGTATTCCGGATTGGGGATCTCAACTTGTATAAGAAGACATTTCCAAGAGAAACTGTATTCATTGAAAAAAATAATAATAATGAGATCATCTGATCAAAAATCTCTAATATATAAAATATAGATCAAGTACGGTACTAAGAAATTAGATGATTTGTTACAATTTATAAGAACTACTTAGTTGACACACTAAGAAACTAAATCAATACTTTTGAATAATATTTTTAAATTTTATAAACTTAAAAAATTATAATAAAAAATACTATGAAACAAATAAGCCAAATACAATATTGTATTAAAAATTTAAGATATTGGCATAATTTAGAAGCAGCTATTTAAAATTATTGATTTATTTTCTTAGTACATCAACCAAGTAGCTCTTATAAATTGTAACAAATAATAACAAATAAATTGTAGCAAATATTCTAAGAAATTAGAATATTTACTATATAGATTGTGCAATTAAAAACATTGTAGTCTTTTATTTTATTTAATTATGCATGGAAACTTCATAAATAAAGTTATTAAAGAATATTAGATTACAGCACTATTTTTCTGTATACAACAGGATGAGATTTAGACAACAGAGTTTAAGGAATCGCCGTAATTATTTACAGTGTTTTACAAAATGATGATAAAATTAAAGATCTTTTTTTATTTTCACATATAATATTATATATCGGAATTTATTTTAATTTCGAAAAATATCACCATAAGAAAATATTATGATTGAATTGAGGTATATAATAAATTTATAAAATGCAGGTAAAATTTGTTCACATACAAATTTCAATTCTTTCTTAGATAATTTTCGATAACAATTATGATATTCACTACAATTTTTATCACTCATCAGTTGTAAAATACAGTATAATACCGCTTTATTTTTATATAAATATTATTTTACTTTTATCAAAAGTTTTTGATGAACTCCATATAAAAGAAAAATTTTATTAAATTCGTCTATAAAATTATAAAACATGAAGTTAGTATATTTAATGTAAAAGAAGAAATTTATAATATTTTGATATAGTGTTGCATCATTATTTAATTTAACTCCATTAATATTACGTGATTCGAGTTAATGGAACCAAGTAGATAGATTTAGCTCTACAGTATTAATTGAAAGAAATTTCTATTTCTAATCTTATAATTAGATTAGAAATAGAAAATAAGGCATTATCTGTAGCACACCTTTTTTCCAAATGACGAATTTCACCTTATAATTAAGTGACATTCGTCATTTGGAAAAAGGTCTGCTGCGGATAATGCCAAGGGCCAAAATACCCATAACTGCAATTTCATCGATAACTTTTCTGAATTTATTTTTATAAAAATTATAAAATCAGTTAAATCATTGATATGAACAATTAAGTTGAAATTCCCCTAAAATAATATTTAATAAATAAATATAAATCTCAAAAAATACTTGTTTACTTCTTAAATATGAGTAATATTTATTTTTTTACTAGGATCTAAAACAAAAATATTTTATTATTTCAAAGAAAGAAAAAATTGTCAACTTTACAGAAATTTGTATTTTTCTCTTTCCTCGCGAACATGATTGGTTTATACTATATTTTGAAATTACTGTATAATCTATTCTCGTTTGACTTTATTATAACTCAGTGAATCTATTATTAATAAGCCACGTAATAGGTCATATATGGTCTACATTAATAAATTAAAAATCACTAAATGGTGAAAATCATTTTTCGTCGAATCGATTTTAGAAAAAGAACCTCGTAAACCGAGGTAATCTTTCAATTTTAATGTGGCGATCTGAAACTAAAATATTGTTATATCGAGTTAGCCATTACGAAATGCATCTTATTTATTTATATTGCTATTGCAATCATTTCCTTGAAAGCACGCAATATTCTTAACATGTAAGACTATTAGTAAAGTAGTTATACCTGTTCGTTATTTTCGTAAAAATCGAATAACTATAAAAAAATCATCATCGAATTTAAAATTTTAAAGCATCATTTCTTTCATAGATATATTATGTCAATATTTAGATCAAACCCCATAATATATGAAACGATAAATGGATCAAAATCCTTGACCAAGTTTAAAAAGGATTTGAAAGATGACATAAATTTAACCTTAGTTAGTATCGTAAAAGAAAGAAATATACTTACTTTTATAATGATCTGAAATTTATCAAATTAAACTGAAAATATTAAAAAAAAGATTATATATTAAGTAAATAACGTTGCTGATAATTTGACAACTTTTAGAGTAAATTAATTACATGAATATAAAGATGGCAGATGGTTTAAGATAGCGAAGAATTTTAATTCCAGATGAATTTTCGCAGGTGGTTCGGTAAATATAGTTATAAAATCATAATTTCGGTATTAAATATTAAACGATAAAATTTTATCTAACACAGTACAAGTTTTATATTTTAGAGTAGCTACATAAATAATTATGGAAAATAAGATTATTTTAACTATGTTCAAAATTATTCAATAAACTAATTTTGAATAATAAAATTTTAATATATAATAGGTTATAATAAATCCCCTTTTATCGCCACCTGTTTAAATATTAAAGAATTAGAGAAAAATAAGTCTTTTATCGACACCTGTTTAAATATTAAAGAATTAGAGAAAAATAAGCCTCTTCCCCCGATTACCATCTTCCCCGATTCACTCTAAAACTTTTATTGTCGCAATCTGAAATTTAATGTTTGAATAATTTATACGCATTCCTGCATTATAAAAAAGATCAGAATTAACTCATTAATATTTCTGAAAACAAATTTAATTGTGACAGATTCATATTTTAATAGTGTCAATAAGATTTCGTGGGCGCTATATATTCGAAGCCTATGTATTTTTGTACAAGAAATTTTTTGAAGTTTTAAATCTAAATATATAAAAAAAAATATTAATTGAAAAGTAAAACAGTCGAGTTTTTTTTTTTTAAATCTCTGATTAATTTACGAAAGTTTTAAAAATAAATTATAGCTTTAGCTTCGTACTGTTACCACATTTCATTCATCTTCATGAAAAATTTATTGCATAATTTATTAAATGTCATTGTAAAATCGAAATTATGAATACTAAAAATGTATAATTCGAGTTTATATGATATTATGAAATAAATTAAAGTATTAACTGTTAATAAATTATAATTCGTGACCAATCTTCATAAAATAATATTTACAACAGATATTAAGCAAAATAATCAATATATTGACCAAACAGAATATGGGCTAACTTCTTTAAAATTATGTTTATTAAATAGCATCTATATACTGTTTGATTTTACACATTAACCAAATTAAGAATGCTGTACTCGAATGGTATCAAAAATTTTCCAGAACTTCTAAAAAGTTTTGAGAAACTTCTGTAACAGTGTAAAAGAAATTCATTAAACATTTGTAAATTTAAGTAAATTAAAATAATAGATAATTATTATAATAAATTAGTTATTATCATCTTCACCATCGTATCCAATTAAAAAAAATCACGAAATTTATTTTTGTGGGTAATACGGTATATAGGCTACAGTAAGTTATGGTTTTCAGCCCCAATTATCAACAAAAATATGTTTTAACTTTCTAAAAATTTAAATGTAAACTTTAATCTGTAGTAATGTAACGAAAGCATAACACGCTTTCTTTCTATTCTTTTTCAGAAATATCGATTACGACATAGTGGCCTATATATGATAATCGCCTTAATGTAACCTGTGTCATTTCGAAGGCGTCTAGACTGAAAACACTCGAAAGATTGATTCTTTGAAGTTTCCTGCGATGGCATCAATTCATCAACAATTCTGATTCCAAAGAAAAATCCAATTTCACGATATAGGTCAACTGTTTGAAATGAAGTATCCTAGGCAACCACGTTACTGCCCCGCATTCTGGGAACATGGCGTTTGAAGGTAGTAAGCATAAAGGGTACTTCGGAATTACAAGTATGATATGTAAAGAATAAGATCGTATTCCGAAGACAGGCATTAACCATGGCTAAGGAGAAGTGTATCTGTCAGATATGTACTTGCGGGTGAGTCTATCTTCATTATTTCCTGTAAATAAATCGTTTTACTTTTTCTGAATTCTCCACTGGCGTGAGTTAAATGATATAATATAAAGTGGAGCGGGAAATTTTAATTTTCAATAGTGATATAACCAGAAAAACATCTTTTCTTAAGGATAAAGTCATCTGTACTGATGCTAACTTTTAAAATCCTTTAATGAAAGAATGTATTAAAAAAATTCAATAAAAGAATGTAATATTTATATATTACATTCTTTTATTGAATTTTATATATTTATAATTTTAAACCTATTTTACTAAGTATTGTTCAAATATAAGTATTTTTTTAAAGATCCATGGGAAAATGCACTTCAATTACTATTCAAAAGGATATATACATGTACACTTTTTCACCATCCTCTATCTGTATATAATTCATTTAACGTTTGACAAGATGGAGTTCTTAAACTCCTAGCTTTTTCTTCTAATTCTCGATCTCTAAAATTTCTGGCTCTCCATATCATACTTTCTTCTAATAAAGATATTAAAATATCTAGCTTTAAAAATAAATCTAATAAAAGATGTCAAAATTAATTTTAATATACTTACTATAATTTCTTTCCCTGAAACACGATGCCCTTAAATTAGTTATATATTCTTCTTCTACTTGACTTTCTATTCTTCGAATACTTCCTTGATACTCACTTGCAAAATTTTCTTTTACAAAATAAGGTACTCGTAGACTATTTGTCTTCCTTTCATATAAATATTTTCTAAAAATAAAACACAAAAAAAATATATATATAGCTTGAGAAATTGTAATTATTATACAGAATTATTCTAAATTATTGTCAGAATTTTCATAGCTTATAATTTTTAAACCAGGAAAAAAATTGATCTCGTATTGTCTGAGAATTTCTTGAAATATATTTTCCTTTATGCTGGATTGGGTATGTACACCAATTCCATAGTCTCCATGGTTATCCAATATTACATTGCTTGATTTCTTTCTGTTTAAGGATACATGAAAGACTGTTTACAGAATCTCCTGTAAACTCCTTCAATGAACTGAAGACTGCAATTGTTGCTGCAAATATTGGAGAACATTTAGAAGGAAACTGTTTATTTCTGTTTGGAAATCTGACATGTACAGACATCAAGGAAGTGAAACAAAAAATAATCATGATAAAAAAAAATTCAATTCTGATTTTATTAATTCAGCTTTTGTAAATTGATTTTTTTGTGTATATTCATTGAAAATATGCCTAAAAATATTTTCCAAAATTTTTTCAATTGTCAAAATATATTGTGTGTATTCATTGAAAATATGCCTAAAAATATTTTCCAAAATTTTTTCAATTGCCAAAATATATATATATATTTTAAATTATGTGTAAACAAACATTGTTTATATATTTGAACAGTTTGACAGAATCTGGTGTCAAAATATATATATATTTTTTAAATTATGTGTAAACAAACATTGTTTATATATTTGAACAGTTTGACAGAATTTGGATTTTTATCTCATCCTGTGGATTTTATAGTTTAACCCAATTATGTGATTTGATAAAGTTATTCTAATTATGTGATTTCATAAATGCTATTTTTGAAATTAAAAAAAAAAAAAAAAATTATATCTATCTTAAGTAAAAATTAAATTTTTCATACAATGAGCTATAAAATGCTTAAAACAAAAAAAAATATTGTAGATAATAGGAAAATATTGGTTAATTCTGTTAAAATAAACTAAAATACATCTTAATTATTATTTTTTGTTATGTTTTCACCAATTTATTAGGAAAAATTGCAAAAAAAAAAAAAAAATATATCTTAAGCATTCATTTTTTGTTTCAATTTCACCAAAATTTAAGAGCAAATTGCAAAAAATGAAACAAATATCCTAAGGCTATTTTAAGGGGCATGGCATTTTATTGCTTTACAGCAGCCACTTGCTTCCTAAGAAATTGCAGCCAAGCAAACTTTGCATGTATGTGTGGGCCATTGGGTATGTGAGGAATCTGCAGTCCAATTAGAGTAGGGGTGGGCAACCTCTGGCCCACAGTCCACATTATTTTATTATATCTAATATCAACACTATGTATACTTACATATACTTTTCTTTTTTAAATAAATACTATTATCATCAATTTTTTGTTTTGGCCCGTGGCCCACTATAAATTTTTCTATACGGCCCCCTACAAAAAAAAGGTTACCCACCCCTGAATTAGAGGAACAGAATATATATTATACTGTTTTGTATGAGATGAGACCATTTTCTTATATGTTAGGACTTTTGAATATAAATAACAAAATTTATAAAAAGTACTGCTAAACATTGTGTAAATGAAATAAGAACAAGTTAATATATATGAAATATTAATAAAAATTCCAATATTTCAAAGAATTCATGTATTTTTTTTAATAATTATATGATCTAACTTCATTCAACAGAAGTTACTTAAAACTCATGGCTTTTTATAAATAATTTCTGAAAATTTTGCTGAATTTCTTCATTCATGATGCATTTTGTTTAGAGGACTTGCTACTATCTAAAAATATCAACTATTTCATTGGATGGCTAAAATTTCAAATAAAAGATTGTGTTTTCAGTGATCTCCTATGTGTAATGAAAAGTTGAGAAAAAATTAAATTCCAAAAGAAAAATGCTTACACAGAAAGAGAACAAAAAATGCAATAAATTCTGAAAATTTCTAAAGATTTCAATGAAAATTAAGCAAGATTTCACAATATTTTTACATATTAATTAGACTTAATTAATTAGCCTTAATGGCTTAATCCTTTCACTTTCACTGCCTATTTAATTAAATAAATTAGGCAATGAAAGGATTAATCTATACTTTAATAAATTTTTCTTGCAGTAGCAAATTCTCAACTTGTTTGGGCAAAAAATTCCATTATTCAGATAATTTTTTGTAAACTTAATGACCTGACTGACTGATTGCTTTTATGATTTTCTTGTTTATTCTCTTCAATGGAAGTTGACTGTATCAGAAATATTTTCAAATCAAACTTGTTATTATATATTAGAGATTTTAATATTAAAACAAAATTATATTAACTACCATTTGACATATGAATGAAATGAGAGAATATCTGCAGCCTATTGAATTTCTCAAAAATTTTTCAACTGTGATAAAGCTATTTAACTTCACAGAACAATACAGTCAAACCTGTTTTTATGCGGTCGGTTTTTGTGCGTTATTTTTTTTAATTACATTTTTTAATTAATTTTTATTCGTTATATGCATTTGATGGAATGTTTTTTATATACTGCACAAAAAAATTGCACATAAAAATCGCACAAAAAAAAAAAGGAATGTTTTTTATATACTGCACAAAAAAATTGCATATAAAAATCGCACAAAAACCGACCGCATAAAAACAGGTTTGACTGTAATTGCATATCACATTGCAGATAAGTACGAAGATACTCCTCACTTAATGACTGCTCGACTTACATCCAAGCTTACAATTTCTTTTTAAATGGAAAATTTGGTTTTCGCCCTTGTGTGTTGCTTAAAACTTCTATTGCATGTAATTCCCCACATTCATTGTTCCAAAAATCTGATGAAGAAAAATATTTTGCTCATAATTAAGATATAAATGTCTTTACAGCCATGAGAACTTAAGCAAGAAACTTGTTCTAAATATGTAAGAACAAGTTACTTTCTTACCGACCAAGTTGTGAGAACGGAACTTGATTATTACGTGAGGAGTACCTGTAATCTCTAATAAAATATTTTTTATTCATATGCAAATTTGAATTATGACAAAATATGCAAATAATTTTAGTTCTATTGGATAACGCTAAATCTAATTATTGTGGTAAAATCTATAAGTAACATGTTTTAACAAATAGTATTTTTTTAATTTTTTAAATTGTAACTTTCAGAAAATTGAATTTATTTTTGCAAATAATTTATCAGAATCATAGTTTTAAAAACTATTAAGTTCTGATCAATGTAAGCATTTAAATAACTGGATTATTTTATGTTTATTAGCTTTAATAATTATTGTGGTAAAATCTATAAGTAACATGTTTTAACAAATACAATTTAAAAAATTAAAAAAATACTAACTTTCAGAAAACTGAATTTATTTTTGCAAATAATTTATCAGAATCATAGTTTTAAAAACTATTAAGTTCTGATCGATATTTGAAGAAAATTTTATAATTTTTAAATATTAAAACTACAATGATTGGAATGATTATTGCTGCATTGGGCTTAAATTCAAAAATCAATGGAATTTAGTAATTTGGTAATTTAAAATAGAATGATAAAAAAATAGGTAATAACCATAGTGAATTACTTTAACGATTTTTTTTAACTACCATAGCAGATATGTCAGTGTTTTCCATAACATGATCCAACTATTTTTTTGTTAAATCTTTTCCTTTCACTTATTTCTACTAAAGATACAATCTTGAAATTTTATATGTATTCAGATGAATATAGGATCACCATCCAAAACTTTTGGCCCTAGATACATTATAGCTATGTCCATGTGTTAAAACACAGTCAAATCTGTTCTCTACAGGTATATTTATCAATAATATTCTGATTGCTTTCAGATCAATTTTACGAGGGTAGGCTGAAAAGTAATGCACACATGCTTGTAGGACATGAATAAAAACAATTAGCAAGATAGGGCAAAAAATACATTAAAGTACACTTCTTAAGCTTCAAAATCAGATACTTTTCAACATAGTCACCATTAAGGCTACACATTTCTCCCAATGTGTAACAAGTTTTTTCATTCCGTCATTGAAAAATGTTTCCGACTTTTCTTGAATCCAGGATTTAACAGCTGCCTTCACCTCATCATCCGAGGTGTAATGATAACCCTTGAGGTCTCTCTTGAGTAGAGGAAAGAAATGAAAATCGCAAGGTGCAAGATCGGGGGAGTAAGGAGAGTGTGGAAGCGGTTCAAACTTCAGGTTTCACAGAGCCTCTGCAGTTGCGTGCGAGGTGTGTGGACGAGCATTGTCATGTTGCAAGATTATTGGCGCCAGGCTGCCTCTAACATGACAAACTCGACGTCGAAGGTGTTTTAGAGTCTGTATGTACTGAGAAGAATTTACTGTTGCCTCATTCCAGAAACTCGGTGAGCATCCCAAAACACAGTCAAAAGAATTTTTTTGCAGATGCTTGTGTTTTGAACTTTTTCACCTGAGGAGAAGACGGATGTTGATATTCAGCGCTCTGCCTTTTCTCTTCCAAGTCATAATGATGGACCCATGACTCGTCCCCTATCACAATATTCAAAAGAAAGTAGTCTCCTTTGTCACGGTAGTGTTGCAAAAGTTGCTCGCAGCATTCCAATTGACACTGTTTGTACTTGTATGTGAGACGGCATGGTACCCATCGCACACAGATTTTACGGTATCCCAACTGTTCAATAATGAAGCCCACACGTTCCTTGGATATTCCAATATGATTTGCAATATGCTGTTGAGTGATTCGCCAGTCACTTTGAATCAAATTGTCGACGAGTTTGCAATGTTTATCGTCTGTGGCAGTGATTGGACGTCTGGTGCATGTTTCATCAACAATTATGGCTTTTCCAGGCTCGCAACCACGAAATTTTATTACCCATCAATTTACGGTAGACCTATCAACAGCATCGTCACCATAAACAGTCTTTAAATGATGACGAATCTCAGTAAGAGTCACTTTTTCAGCAGTTAAAAATTTGATAACAGCACAACACTTGCATTGACATAGCACTCGAACACGTCTCCATACTTCCACTTCTCAAAACAAAATGGATGACTTCATTGACCTCAAACCTGCACATGCGTATAGAGGGGAAATGGTTCTTCCATCTGCCACCTGGCGTGCTACTGCAGGTTATTTCCTTCGCACTCTACAAGCATGTGTGCATTACTTTTCAGCCTACCCTTGTATTAGAAACAGCATATATGACCTATCTTGTGGCTATTGATTACTTTTTTGTGGATAAAAGATTACACAATTAAACATAAAATTTGACATTTCACTTTCATTTGTCATATAAAAAAGTTGTGGGGCTAATGAAAAATGTTCCTGCAAAATAAATAAATAAAAAGAGAATATGATAGAATGAAGGAAAACTAACTTTGCAAGTTCTGATTTTCCTTTCTGTCTTTTAAGTTATGAAATGTAGTAAATATGAAATAATTATAAAATTTTTAAAATGCCAAATCCTTAAATTTTGTCGTTTTTTTGTTCATATAAAAAAAGAGAAGTTTACTTCCACTGTCAGATTACAATAGAATAAACATGATATTATATTCTTAACTAAATTTAACTACAATACAGTCCCAATTAATCGAGTCTCATTTAATCAAAGTTCTGCATCATTTGAGGTGAATTATTGTTCATTTTGTGTTGGTTTTTTTAATTTTTGTAATAAAGCAGTTGTAGATAAACCAGATGAAATTCTAAGATGTAAATAAACTTTAAATTATTTTGAATTATACAATAAAAACATTTTTAATTTTATTTATGACATTTTTATTATAAAAATTGAAAAAAATCCACATGAGGTTAATTATAATTCATTTTTAAATTATACAATAAAAGTAATTATATTTAATAAATAGGTCTAACATGAAAACAGATTGTACATCATTGTGTTAATACATTCAAATTCAATTAATTTAAAAATAATTTACAAATCTTTCATGTTATATGAGATTTTGATTAACCCAAGGCACCTGCAATCCACATTACCTCAGATAATTGGGACTCTACTGTATTTAAAATTAAAAAAAATAGTTGAAAATAATTATACAGGCAAAATTTTGTTGAAATTATATTATTACTCATAATTACAATATAAAAGAAACTATTTGCAATGTGTGTCTAGTAGTATATAGTGGTATTGAAAACCACTGAATTAGAAACTAAGAGTAAGGGTTACCTGTATTCTAATTTAATTAAAATTTATAAAGATCTCAAATATAAAATTTATTAAAAAAATAAAGGAATTTCTTACGATGTTCTGCTAAGGCTATATGGAGGATCAGAAACAAAGAAACTGCTCATTAATGACAAACAAATTAATACTAAGATGGGCATCATCTGTAATAACACACTGTAACTATTCTGAAAATAAATATTATAGAATTAATTATGAATACTACTGAATAACTAAGAATAAAGAAATACTATTTTTTTTCTGTTAAAATATGAAAATTTTAATATCTATAAAATAAATTTTGGATATTTATAATTCGTAGCATATTAATTATAGAATATTAAAGCCAACTATTCTTAAACAAATTTAAAAAAATTCATGCTAAAATTAGAATATTCTATATTTACTTAATGCTTTAAATTATTAAGATTACATCTGTTATATAAATGTTTGATTTGTCAAATTGTTATATAAATTGGATTTATATTTTATAAATTGCCATTTGTGTTCTACCTAGTATATAGCAGATTGTAATATTTTAAGGGATAGGATATCTCTAAGTACTTTCGATTAGTTTAATAACCATCTTCTAAGATGGTTATTAAACTAACCGAAAATACTACGAATAAGATTTTTATGTAATCAACTGCATAAAGTGCTTCAGTCTGTAATATTTTAAGTAGTTTAGGATAAACGCAGTAAATGAGAATGAAAATATCATCTCTCTTCAAGCAATGTGAATATTTATGGCTGCTTGATCACTATCTTTTTTTTTCAGGAAATGATGATTATTCTCAATTAGCTCAATTAGTTGATTATTAACTGGGCAAATTAAGGCTCTGCCATACCCACTTACATTAGCGGAGGACAAATTGTTGACAATGGCCATCAATAGGCAAGCTCAAACCACAAAATATTTTTCAATGGATATGATCCAGATTTGATCCTGGCTCCTACGGGTAGAAAATTATAACCATTATAGACGGCTAATCCAGTGACAACACCACAAAATCAAATAAATTAAAATATCTGTTAAATTTCAAGCTGTCATATAACTATAAAAAAATATCAATCATCAGTTTTGTAATCTGTAGTCCCAAAAACCCTCTAGATAGTTCTATTTTGATGAAAATCACTAACATTAAAAATTATCAAATTTGGAGGCTGTTACTTTTATTGAACTCCTTTTGAATATAATTTTACAACCAATATATGTGAAGAGATATTTATTCCACATAAAAAATTTAAATGATAGAGAAATAATGATTTTTAAAAGTTTTCATAAACTAAACATATGTAGTTTAGCTGTTTTTGGGGGTGGAATTCCTAATTGCTTGATATTTTCAGACCAGTTTAGTGATCTCTCTTACAAGAACATTCCCAAATTTCAGCTTTCTAGGTCTTAGGGAAGTAAACAAATTTCAATGTGCATACATAGAAAGTCCAGAAGTGTTTTATATATATATATATATATATAAAAAACACTTCTGGATTACAAGTATTGCTGGAAAACACTGAGACTATATAAGTTACAAAAATAATTGCTATGTCCTATCTTTATGTGCCAATGCTTATAAAAATTAGAATTTTTTAATTTTAAAAATGTAATGCTATTTATTTATTATAATGAGTAGTGCCTTCTCTCTCTATTTCCAACAATATGGAAAATAGATTAATTTGTTGCTGGACCCCCATCCCAATCATAACTAGTGAGTGAGAGAGATACAATATATTTACTTTACTATATGCATTTTATTATTGTATAAGACACTAAATTACAAAATGCATTATTTTATACATAATTCACTCAATGTATTAGCCCTTGGATGTTGGAATAAAGTCTTCTTTATCCTGTTCTACCTTTGAATCTATGAAACTTGGCTCAACTTGCTTTACATTCCTCAGTTTGATCTGAAGTACATCCTGGAGTTTTCTTCTGCAATTCTTTGAAAATTAACCTAGCCTTCTCCTAGATCATTGCCTGAGTTATTGGATCTATCTTTATCTAATTCAGATGAGAAGCAACTTTTCCATCTCCTTCATTGATTAAAGATCTATTCTTGTCAGAAATCTTCATTGCTCCAGCAGACACCTTAGCATTCAATCTCTCTCTGTTGCAAAACATTGCCAAATTGTCCTAGGAATGTCATACTTTTGAGATACATCTGTAATTGTTCTACCTTTCTGCACATTATCTATGCTCAATCAGTTTTCTTCTTTCCTGAATTATTCCTCTGTTCACTTCTCTTTGAACCTATTCCTAAATTTCACTCAAAAAAAGAATAACTACAGATGCATAAATTTATTTTCTGAAAAATGCAGAATTGAAAATTAAAACCAACAACACGGCAAACACCAAAGCAGCCAAACAAGAACTGATAAATAACAAATGACAACACACAATTCCATGCATGCGCATGCATGCATGGAATTGTGTGATGTCATTTGTTATTTATCAGTTCTTTTCCATGAAACCCAAGTATCGAAGACTCAAAATAGAAAACTGCTCTTAAAGGCATTTAACTTAAGAAGTACGAATGCAACGTTAGAATAGGCTGGCAAAATGCCAAAGTTGTTAAGCAGCTATACGACGTAAACGAAATAGTTATAGCAGAGGAACTGCAAATTTTCACAGGAAGTAGCAAGGGAAAAGTAATTAACGAGAGACAGTCTATTAATATTTCAGATGCTTGGAAGTTTGCATCGCATGAAAAAACCACAACAGAACGAAAATAGGTGGCACGAGCAAAGATGTGACCTTAATATATTTATTAATGCTTTTGTTAAAATAATACTATTATATACGCGTGTGAAAATGTGTTCTTTGTTTATAGATTTTATTTTAATTTATTTTATTTTAATTCTTAAGATTCTAATTATTTCAATTTGTTAAAAATTGTTTTAATTTTCGAATTTGTTCTATGTTCTGGAACACCAAAAAATGTATAACTGTTGGTCGTTCTATAGGCTGTATTTATGCTAGAGAGTTGAAGAGGGCTAATTAAAGCCGAAAACGTTCCTCAATAAATTAAATGTTTCACTGAGAATTATTTTTGGACTGCTTATTAGTGCTTATTGCTAAACCTTAATTAAGCCAAGTATCGAATTGTGAGACTGACGAATTGCGGGACATTGAATTGCGAGGCACTACTACTACTAGTTTTTTGTTGATAACTTTATAAAATATGATCTGACTATCTTTATTCGTAGCTTATTTTATTCATAAGGCTTGCTGGTATCAAAAAATAACAAACATCATACAAAAAGGATTTCATACAAAAAAAATCGTGTTTTCTTTAATCTTATATAATGAATGAAAAGTTACGAAAGAAATAAAATTCTAAAAAATTTTTACATTGTTGGAACAAGAATAAAAAATGTAACAAATTGTAAAAATTTCAAAAAATTTTGATGAAAATTAAATCGAGATTTCACAATGTGAAATTTTGCATATTAATTAGGCTTAATTTCCAATATCTCCCAGATTTCAAACAGAATCCAGAAGACAAGGATGGATGGATCATATAATTGACTAATCTTGTATACTATACAATACTGGTCCAAACATGTTAACAAATAATATATCAGTCACTAAAATTGTCCACAATACAAATATTAATCACTCACTCTTTAGCAGTCAAATTTAAAAAGATTGATTGATAAAGGACTGAAAAATAAATATCTTTAACAAATATGTGCATTTATTCAATAAAACTCATACATATCAACAAAATAAAAATAAAGCTACTTATTTCCAATTTTCAATGATTAGGATATTTACTCCAAGAATTCTTGGTTTATGATACTCAATATATTAATACACTCAAATCTGTTTTTGTGCGGCATATAAAAAAAAATTCCATCAAATGCATATTATGAATAAAAATTAATTAAAAAATGTAATTTAAAAAGAAAACAACAGAAGGCTGTCAAAATAACATGCAAATTAAAAAGAATCCAACACATGGCGCACCTGATATTACTATACTTGTACATATTGCACCATCTAGTAACAGTAGTTGATAACAGTCCTGAGATTAACGTACATATCTCTTGACCGAAAAATGTTCCAGTGTGTAAATTCAATTTTTCCTTATTTGAAAAACCTATTTCTAGCCACATTGTGAGGTTTTTGAGGTTTTGAATTACATATTTTCTATGTGGGACTTTTTTTATGCGGTCCCTATTTACCGTATTAAAAAAATTTTAAATGTGTTACAAACAATATATTTTATAGCTGCTTACGAAGTTTCAGGATAATTTTTTTTATGCGGTCCCTATCCCCCCACACAAAAACAGGCTCGAGTGTATTAGTATATTCACATCAGACATTGAAATGAACAGAAAACTTGAAAATTTTTCTTATAGCATTAAATATTTATTATTGTTATAATAAAACAAAAATAATTATTCTTTAAAGAATTAAAAAGTATTTTTATATAAAAATATCTATAATTCTACCATCAGGTATATTTGATTTACACCAGTTTTTGCAGTTTTGTAGATATTTGATAATTTCTTCCTTTTATCCATTTGTTACATATGATTTTAAGTCCAATTAGAAATTATATCAATTTTATTTGAACATAATTTCAGTTATTATAATTGTTATATTTAATTTTTATAAAACATTAAATTAAATACAATGTTCTAGAACAGCGGTGTCAAACTGGCGGCCCTTGAAGTGATTTTTGTGGCCCCCAACGCTCTTAACTAAAATGAAAATGAGAACAATATGTTATGAGATAATAGGAAGTAATTCTCGCTTCATAGCTATGTCATATAATATGATGCTCTAGTTTGATTTTAACGGAATTTGTTATACAAGTTTTTCGAATGGCTTTATCGGACATATATGTACACATGGCTTTCGGATTGGTGACACAAACTAAGTGCTTTCCTGCAAGGACTACATCGTTTTGTGCGAAATTTCTTATCAAAAACAAAAAGTTATAAATGAGAACCTGTATTTTTTTGGATATCCAAATACAATAATCAACTTTCAAACAATTCCTCTTTGAAAAACGTCTATAAAGGACATGCTAACAAGCTTGTTAAAGATTTATTTGTGTTATTAACTTATTTAAAAAATGTAAGTAGTTATGAATATTTGAATTTATAAAATTTCAATGAAAACTTTTGCTTTTGTATAAAAAAAATCTGATTTCTAATGCTTAATAGAAAATTAGATTCATTGCAACAAATTAAATTAAAAACACATGCATAATTAAAAGCAATTATGTAGTAATTATATATTTTTGCGATATGTTCATTTGATTACGAAATGTTTTTAATTATCCTATCTATATTTCTGAATCTTTACTTTAAAATTTAATTTTAAAATATTTAAATATGATGTGGCCCACGGAAATCTTACAGGCTCATTAAATGGCCCTTGAATTAAAATGAGTTTGACACGCCTGTTCTAGAACATCGATTTTCAAGGAAAACTTTTATGTAGCTATACTCTTCTGAAACTTTGCAATAAAGGGACAGAACATGTAAAGCATTTGCTAGCCATCAAAGAACTGTGCTCAATTGTTGGTTGGATATCTTTATACTTTCCAGAAAGGGCCAAGATCAGCCTATTTTTTACAAAACAATTCATGTTATGGCAAACATGTAATACATATTCAGTTTTGTAGAACATTGGTACTAAAATTGTTAGCTTGATTAAGCTTAATATCCAAAAAGCTCAAGTTTTCTTGAAAAATTAGTAGATAACATAAAACTCAAGCTTTTTCTTAAATAAGCTTGAGATTTAGTCTTTTAAAAATATTTTTAAATTAAGCTCTTAAGAGGCTTTTTAAATTGATAAAAAATTATTTACTAACAACAGAAAATTATTCTATGAAACATGCACCAAAAGAAAGAGTAAATGGAAAAAGGATGGCATAATTTCATGTTTGTTTTTATTAAACTAAAGAATTATAATTTTGACAGATATGCAATAAAAACTCCATAATTTCACAATATCAAACCAGTTTTCCAATATTTGAAATTAAACTACTGTAGAAACAAAAAGAAAAGAAAATAATCCAAGCAAAATAATGACAAATAAGGGCATTCACCTATGCATTATTAGAGAATGTAGAGCTACATACGGCATAGCATAATGTCCTTATTTTTCATATCTTAATATGTGAAGACCAATCAATTCATAATCTTTATAACTGTGAATTTACTATGAAGTACAAGCAAAGAATGCATATTTTATTCCCAAATATGTACTGCATTTTAATCATTCTGTTTTAATCACTGAAAACTTATTGGAATTTTAATTATTATGGTCTTTTTTATCAAATAGTATTTTATGTAAACAAATTTTGTCATGACTGTGTTTTTTGTACATGCTTTTGCATTTTTTATAATACTGTTTTTTTTTAACATATTTTTATTTAATTTTACATGGTTATGGCTTTTACATTATTTTTAAAAATTAGCTTTTTACAGTTATATTTTCTGTTGTTGTTAGTTGTTACTTTTTGTTTTGTTTTATCAAGAACTTTTTAAAGTTCTTGAATATTATTAGCTATTATTTACTAGTCTTCATTGCTTTTTACAAAAGATTATTACATATTGTTTTTATTTTTTATAAAAATTAAATTTGTTGTAGTTTGGCCCAGGTGATCCATGTATCACAAAACAAAAGCACAAATTAATCATTATGGCCATAGTTAGATTGATTGGATGGGCTTAAAAGTCTATTAATCATTAATAAATATAATTATGACACAATTAATTAATAAACAATGATTATCAAACTTGGATAGATTGGACTTTCTCAAGCTTTTCTTTAGAATCACTGATCAGCTCGACATTTTTAAAATATATAAGTCTGGGAGTAGGCAATGTAAGTTGATGAAATATGATTATTTTTAAAATAATCATATTTCAACAACTGTAATTGATACAACTGCATAACTATTATAAAGAAAAATATTAATTATCCTCCTGCCAAAAAGCAGGATTATTAATTGTGTTATTCAGCAGGATTATTAACTGTTCTAAAGAATGAATCCAAACAGATGTTTGGATTCATTCTTTAGAACAGTTATATAGTTCTTTTGGCAATTCTGTATCTAATTTTCTTTATTTAACTGAGAGCAGCCTGAAATTGACAAAAAATATTATTAGTATTTAATAAATTTATTTTCAATAATCCTGCATATATTGTTTTGATGTTTGTTTTCAAGGAGAAATATAGATACCTAAAATTTAAAAATATTTATATTGTTTCAAGTTTTTGTTTTTTACTACTTTTGCAAAAGTGAATATTTTACATATTCAAACTAAATATTTAAATTTGGAAATTATTATAATACAATTTGTTGATTTTATTTATCATATTTCTGATACAATGCAGGGAACAATATGGCACTGTAATATGCTATGAAAGTAAACTCATTATACTCCATCTAACTTAAAAATTTTTTATTCAGAATTTTTTTAAAACATTATTTTTCTGACTTACACAATATTTAGATTTTATAAAATTATTGTTCCCAATTATTTATGTAAATCAGGAATTCCGATCTTATATATATACAATCTTGTAACTCCCAACGTTCACTACCTATTAATTTAGAAACACAACATTAGAGGATCAAAACTGTTTATAGTGATTTTATATATATATATATATATCATTTGTTTATTCTTGAAAAATCTTTGTGATGCAATTTATCAATAAAAAGTTTAAAAGAAACAATTGTATATAATTTTTATAATTTTTAGCATGATGTTTCTTAAATCTTAATTGTGTAATTACTTCATTGGTATTAATGAAATTTTAAAGTTTTAAAATTTTAAATTTTCAAAAAGATGTAAAATAATATAATGGAACAGATTCATATGATAGATTCATTGACTTTTATTAATTTGTTTAATTCAATAATTGATAAATTACAAAATCTACATTAATAATCATTTCATATTAAATTTTTAAAATAAATTTATTCTTACCATTATAGCAGTCTTTCCACAACCTGATTTTCCTGTGATGATAAAAAAGCCATCTTTGCTAAGAATATTATCTGCACAATTTTTCACAAAAGAATCTCTTCCTGTAATTTGCTGAAATGTTTCAGCATAGGAACTATGTAAAATTAACAAGTTATGATCATGTAATGAAATCTTTTCCTGTAAAAAAATAAAATATTACAAAAATAAAGTCTTTAAAACCTTTGATTTCCACTTATTTTAAGAAATTTTTTAAGAAACATTAAAAAATAAACAAGGCGTTTATTAAACTAATATTAAAAATAAAAAATCATATAGAGAAATATAAAATAAAATAAAAAGTTGAATAATATTTATTACTACTCAACTTCTTATTTTATTTCAACTTGTCAGTAGTCATTAAATTATAGCAATAAAAAAAAATATTATGGATATTACATTCATTTTATGGAATATTTTGTTTTGTTTAATTAAAATTTATTTAAAGATAACTATTAGGTTATAAATAATGTATTTAATGATCTTGTATAGAGTACTTATAAAATGATTTGAAATAATATTGGAGTTTTCCCAAGACATTGTGAAGCATGAATTGAATGCAGAGAATGAAAAATTCATTTTAAATATCTATCCTATCATTTGTTTTGTTTCAATTAAAATGAAACATTTATAAATATGAATTATTTTAATGTAATTGAGTAACTTCATGAATTCTTTTATTTCATCTTTATGAAAGGTAACGTAATGTTTATCTGAAAATTCCTATTCACCATCATTTAAATAGGGCTTGATGATATATAAAATATATAAAAATGTCATTCCATCAATAATCATTTAATGATTAATTATTGTTAAATGTGATGTAATTTATAAAGATAGTGGCATCACTTCTCACTATTCTGAATTGTTACTTGGCTTTGCTCAGGGCCAACTTATCAGTAGCACGGTTACTGGTTAATACTGGGCATGTGCAATTAGTTGTGCTTTTGTATCTCTTTGTTTAGTGAATTATGCTATATTAGTTAGTCCAATTATAATTAAAAGAAATTGTGTGCACTTTTTATTGCTAAATTTTATTATAATCAACAGATTATGGATCCATATAACATGGAAGAAAACAAAAATCATGTTTCTCTTTTTGAAAGGGATAACACTTTAGCAATTGGCATTTCAGATGGAAGCAATTGGTTGTATATTAAAACTATATATATATTAACTTTTATTACAATGTCAATAAGTGAACATCTGGAAATGGAAATTAAAAATGAAGACAGGGTTGGAGAAATTGATGCCAAAACAAAGGAGCTAAAACATCTTTGAAAGCAGGAAAAAAGATGCAAACATCTCATAATTCAGAGAATAACAGATGTTTATCTGGAATATGTGAGAAAAAAAAGATTCCTAAGGAAATATGGGCCAAATTAACATTGATATTTAAAAGAAAAGGAATTACTAGTCTACTCTTTTTATGTCACATATTTTGGATGTTGAATATTAAGAAGAAACTGGGATACACATTTTTTGGAATTCAATAACTTGTTTGTGAGTTAAAAGGTAACAGAGCAACTTTGGAATAGGACATTATTTGTAATTTATGTCACATGATCTACTAGAAAACAGCCAACAGTTTCACTTTCTCAATGGAAGCTAAGTTCATAGCACTAAGTTCAGCAACATGTAAAACAATATGTTTAAGACAACTGTTGACTGAAATGTGTCTAAAAGTTGATCATCATCCAATCATTATTAAGGAGGATAATTAATCTTGTGATATGGTGGCTAAAAATCCAAAGATAATTGCATATGTATGAGATATATGGAAAAGTAAGTTCCATTAAACTATTAAAAAAACAACAAATGAATTTGTAAAATTTATTTATGTATGAAATTAGCTATATCATGTTCTACTTCTTGATGTAATTTCCACCATTGGCACTTATTATTGAAGTGCATAAGTTTCTGCATATCTATGCAAAGAAATCAGTCACCTGAATATATCTGTAATTAGCTACTTCTTGTCTTCATTTTTAAAATCATTGTGAAAATGCTGAACAACAAGGAATTTCTTCATTTGTAAAAATAGATAGAAGTTGTTCAGCATTATTCAGCACAAAAAGCATGGATTGTTGAGTGCTGGCATTATTTTGCCCTACAATAATGCTAGGTTGCAAACAAAATCTCATTTCATTTGGAAGAGAACAACAGGAACACCCACCCACAGTCTTTACTTGACACTGAACAACTTTCACCTATTCCTATACCTGAAGAAATTCCTTGCTGGTCATTGTTTTCATATTTTCTAAAAAATGAAGACAAGAAGTAGCTAATTACCAATTATATTCAGTTAGTTGATTTCTACACAAAGAGTATATAGAAAAGTATGTGCTGTGACGATAAGTGCTTTAATAATGTGGCAACTATATCAAGAAGTAGTACATGATATAGAAAATCTCATATGTAAATAAATTTTACAAATTCATTTCTCTCTCTCTCTCTTTTTTTTTTTTAATAGCTCAATAGAACTTACTTTCTGGATATGCTTTTCTGGAAATTAAATATCATCACACACTTACTGTTTATTGACATTTCACTTGTAGTTACAATATCTAAATGATTTGCAGTTAATTTTCACTTAAAGTTGTGTTGTGCATCATTCATTTAGATATTGAATCATCACATATAACACCTGATTGAAATTCAGTGATTAGCTTGCAATATTTACCATACAATGAGGAGATGTCAGACATCTTAACTCCAAAAGTCCTCCTTCATTGCAGTTCTTCTATCTCAGAAACTTAACTGGACTTGCATAAATTGGGAGAGGTGACAAATGTAATGCAATTTATACAAATATTATTATTATTCTCTTTGCTCTTTTGAGTGTCTACTTGTCTTTGTTCAGGACCAACTGCATGGAAGTCACTGGGTAAGTGAAATTAGTTATGCTTTTGTTTCTATTTATTTAATGAATTATGTTGTATTATTTATTTGATTAAAATTAAAAGAAGTTGTTTGCACAATTATTTGTTGTTTTATTATGATCAAAAGTTATTTTAGTTAACACTTAATTAAATCAGGTACAATTAAATTTAATAGTTTATATATTATGAAAATTTGCCAACCTTTTTATAATATTTGCATAATGAATTCCATAAATTATCAAGAACTCTTTGTCCAAAATCTTCCAAACCAGCAACAACTGGAATGCCATTAACTTCTCCACCCCAATAGCATGGATAGCTTAAAAAAATAATTATATATTTAAATAAAGAAATATAAGTTTTATAATAAAAATACTTACTCATTGAACACTTCTAATCCACTTTCTTTAATTCTTTGCTTCAAATTTTTTATTTTATTATGGCTGGATTCACTTTCAGATAGGAAATCTTTTTTCCATTTCTCAGGAATTTGACTAAAATAAATTATCATCATCAATAAGATTTTAATATTAGCAAAAATTTAATTAAACAGTAATCAATTTTTTAATCATTTAGAGTATATTTCATCATATCATCATAATTTATTTAGAGTTCAGAATACCAGTTAAAATCTTGATACAGTGGTGCTTTGCAATTCGACGTCCCACAATTAGATATTTGAGTTTCGCAGTTTGGCGCATGAGTGTCTGTATATATCAGTATCAAAATCAACCATAGTCTAGCCAGCTATTTAAGAATTGTCTGAAGATGAAGATTATTGCTGTATCAGTTAACAAATTAATGTCAAACAAATAACAACTATTTGATTAGATAAGGATAATTATCCTAAAATTACCACTTTTACCACTAGACATCCCTAAACTCTGTTTTATTAGGTTTTATCCAATGTTCAAGTTACCATTGATGAACTATATATAAAACCATTTTTCAGACTTGTGTTTATAAGTTGCTTAAACACAAGTTTGAAAAATATATATATACTGTATAATGCTTATATTTAAGTTTAAAAATGAAAATATTTATTTTCATTTTTAAACATATTCTTTTGATCAGTAAAAATATTAAAATAAATTTTTAAAATTAATATTATTATATAATATGCATTTATATTTCTTCAGATATAAGTTTACTTCATATAAGTAAATTATATACATTAAAATTAAAAGTAAACTAATTTTAAGTAAAGTTTGAAAATGAATAATAAAAAAATTGGAAAGAGATAATTATATTTTGTGGAAAATAGAGTTGTAAAATCTTTAAAAAAAAAAAAACAAAATTGAAAACTAATAGTATTATTTATTAAAAGAATAAACAAGATGAGAATCCTTTGAACATATCCATTTATATAAATTATCATTTCAAAAGTATGAAAATTACTATATTAAAGAGAGAGGGGTAAAATATAAGAAAAGAAAGACAAGTAATATGAAAGATATTGACACATACTTTGTTTGGAAGCATGATAATTTTATTTTTATAGTTTATTTATATTTAAAAACTGAAAATAATTATTTTAATAAATAAAAATTTCCATTATGAAAATGTTGTTTATCATTTTCATAGTGATAATTTTTATCATCATCTATTAATAACTTTTTTTTATATATTTAATGTTTATTATTTTTATTAACACATTATATCATTTTAGAACAAAATTTAAATGCAGCCATCAAAATAATTATATTTTCAATGTCGAATACAAAATCAGTATATTGATTGGTTAAAGTTTTAATTCAAGTATGCAGAGATTTTGTGATCTTTGTAATGATATCAATTATTACATTATCATAAAGCTCATATAGATCTTTCTTAAGCAGTTTATATTTTGAATTTGACAGAGATAAAAATTTAATATTAGAATTATAACAAATTTTCATTTGTTTTATCTTATTTTTTAAAACTTTTTACCAAAGCTTAGTTCCATAAATTATCAACTTTAGAATATTCAAAAATACTATTATTGGCATAATCATTCAAATAAAAATAAGTGTGGGTTTTTTTCCTTCTCATGTTAATGAATATCTTTCAAATATACCATTAGCCATTAAGAGTGAAATAAATAAAATTATAAATATCTTGAAACTTATTATTGATGAATCAAAAGACCGATTTTAAGAGCTATTTCTCAAATTCTATATTATTTATATTATTGTTTCAAGAAATCAAATCATAACTTTCTAGAAATGCAAAGTGAACTTTTATCTTATCACAATAAAAGAATCAATTAGAGCAGAATAAATTTTGCATTGATAATCTTTGCAGAGATGAGCAGATGTATATTTTTCTCTGATAAAAATACTATAGTAAAAGTTTTTGATATGATCTGTAACAACAGTTGTTATAAAGAAGTTGCTATTATATTTATTTTAAAAGTTCAGGGTGATTCTAAATTATTGTCAGAGTTTCTGTCTCTATAATTTTCAAATTGAAAATACCAACAATAAAATTAGTTACAGAATATGAAAATATAACTCAAAAAGTTTTATTTGGCAATGCTGTGCTGTTTCTTGATGCATTTTCCTGGGCACTGGATTGGGCAAGGTGGACTGATTCCATGGTATTCATCCTCAACCAATATTATGCTGCTTGATTTCTTCCTTTGAGGATATATGAAAGACATTGTTTACAAGACCCCTCTGACTTCCCTTGATGATTGAAGACCAGCATTGTTTCTGTGATAGAAAGTTATACAGTGGTGCCTCGCAATTCGACATTTGAGTTTCGCAGGTTAGCGCATGCGCATGCATGGAATTGTGTGATGTCATTTGCTATTTGTCAGTTCTTTTTGGGCTACTTTGGTGTTTGCCCGTGTTGTTTGTGTTAATTTTCAATTCTACATTTTTCAGAAAGTAAAAAATTTGTAATTATTATTATTTTTTTGAGTGAAATGTAAGGATGGGTTCAAAGAGAACTGACCAGAGGAATAATTCCGAAAAGAAGAACACTTGATTGAGCAAAGAGACGAAGAAAAAAATTGTAGATAAAGTGCAGAAAGGTAGAACAATTAAAATGTAACTCGAGTATGGCGTTCCTAGGACAACTGTGGCAACGTTTTGCAACAGAGAGAGAAGATTATGGGTGCTAGGGTATCTGCTGGAAGACTTCATTCCAACATTCAAGGACTAATAAATTGTGTATTGTGTATAAAATAGTGTATTTCGTAATTTAATGCATTATATAATATTAAAACAAATATAATAAAGTAAATAATATAGTGTATCTCTCTCACCTTACCCGTTAGGGGAGTGGGATGGGACCAATAATGAATTAATCTATTTTACATAGCCTTATATGGGAAATATTGTCCCGCAATTCAACAGTTTCTCAATTCGACATTACTTCGGGGATGGATTAGTGTCAAATTGCGAAGCATCACTGTATTAAAAATTCCTCTCATGTAATCTAAAAATTAACCAATATTTTAGTATTTTTAATTTGTACAGCCATCATATAAATATTAATATTGGTATCATGGTTCCAAAAAAACAAATATGTTTTTCAATAAATTTTGATTACAATTAGCTGCAATTAAGTAATTATTTTAATTCATATTTTAAATAATTTTTCGTTGCAATAATAAATATTCTAAAAAAAATTATAAAAAATATAGTTATTCTATAAAAAAAAATAGAGTATACATACTGAAATTACAAATTTTAATTATGTTTTAAACAGATGAATTTCATGACAACTTTGTAGGTTTCCATTGACTTTGTATTATAGTAGAACATAGATTATCTAAATATTAATTAGCCAAACGATTAATTATCTATACTACTGTCACCAGAAAATGCTACAGAACCTACTTTTAATGCACAGATGTTATACTGATGTATTACTCCTGCTACATAATGCATTTGTTTTGATTATTTATTAGAATATATATATAATATAGAATAAAATAAATAAATAAATAAATATAACATACATTGTTTCTTCAGAACATTTTGATTATTATTTACAAGCATTTCCTAGATTAATTACTTTTTATAATATTTCATACTTTAAAATATAGTAATACAATAATAATCTTGCCTTAAACCTTAATCTTGCACATGTTAATATAGTTTAATTGTTGGACTAATCATATTTTGGTATAAACTAAATATATTCACATATTTTTGATTATTTGGAAAATAATTAAAAATATATGAGACCAATGATATTGTTCAATCCAATTTTTTCATAAATGCAATGTTAATATGGGATGATTAGTTTCAGATAATAAATTTTGATCTTGAAAATCAGATAAATATATATATTTAAAAAAAAAAAAAAAAATAATTTAAAGAGGAGGAGGACACTTCCTCTTGAATTGTAATTAGGTTAACTGGCTCAAAAATTATTTGTGGGAGTAAAATATGGTGATTGTGTACACTTCACTTTCCTTTGGAGAGTAAGTAAAGGTATATTGAAAATTTTTTTGCAAATTGATTGTAAAATTTGCATAAATAAATTAATCATGATTGAATGATTAATAAATTACGAATTATCAAATTTTTCTTTATCATATAAAAAATTTTTCGAAATTGTAAACATTTTCAATATATAAAAAATATTTTAAAATAAATTTTATTAATCTTTTTATATATAAAACTGTATAACATATCTAATAATATGATTTTTGATTTTTTTTTATCATATAATAATTATGTTCATTTTTGTCTAATTAAAAAATAAGAGATTTAAAATTCCAATCATTTTTCACAAATATTCTGTTGATTATTATTAATAAACTTTTCAATTTCAATGACATATTTATATTGTATTTTCATTTAAAATAAAAATATAAATTATTACCTTTCAAATAATTTATTTCTAAAATAGAAAAAAGATCGTTCCATTGACGCAGAAGGATTAGCCAAAGCTGCACAATAAATTTCCATTTCTGTTAATGATGCACCTGGAGGATATTCTTTTACCCAATCAAATTCTGGATTATTTGGTACAATATAATCTGAAATATATCCATATCTTTCACCAAGAATTCCAAGAAAGTATTCACATCTAGCTACTTCTGATAAGCATATTTCTAATGATCTATAATAAAATATTTAATAAAATTTATATACATTATCTATTAAAAAATAAACAATAAAAAGAAAATATTCATATTACTTGCTATTATTTGATTCCACTTCTGTTATACCCCATCGAAGATCAATTACTTGAATATTAATATTAAGTGTTTTAGCTCGATATTTTAATTCTGGAATAACGTAACGTACAATTAAATCTCTTTCTCCATGCATATCTTTAAAAGTTGAAGAAATAAAAATCCGAATTGTCTTCCATCTAAATGATAAATAAAGTTTTTAATTTATTATTTAAAATATAAATTTTTATTATTAAATAATAGAAGAAAAGTTGTAATCTTTATAAACAGAATGCTTAATAACTGTCTGAATTTTAATTTATATAATGTTATGCTGGAAATTCTTATTCTTTTTCAAGTTCCAAATTATGTTTGGAAGTCAGCTTTGCTGCCCACGATTTAATTTTGAATTAAAAAAAAACATTTATTAAATTATTTTGATGTTGTTAATTAATTAAATTCTGTATATTATTGTTATCAAAATATAATTAGCATTTAGGAAATTAGTTGCCATATTTGTTCAAAATATTAATATTAAATTTGAAGCTAATCTAAAAACTAGTTTATCTAGTTTTTTAGATTAGCTTCAAGTATTAAAAAAATTGCGCATATTCAAATTTCTTTCTCCTTAATAATTTTAAATTTCAGCAAATTAGCAGTTTTAAACAATATCTTAACTACAGTCATACATCGATTTAAGTCGTTTCGATTTATGCCAGTTTCGATTTTACGTCGGTTTTTTTATTAAATAGATAAAAGTTTACTAAAGGCTGGGTCTCATAGGCGTAAAACGCGATTTAAATAAGCCGGTGTATCGATGCTGATGATGACACTTCCGCTATATGGCTAGACGCAGTGTCTTTACGCCGAAGTTGACTCTTAATTTTCTATACCACGTACAAGATTACATTGACTATTCATCCAATCAGCCATCGGGATATGAGCTAAAACTTGCCGGTTGTCTGAAACGATATATGTCATGCATTCATACAGTTCTTTTAGTATTTGAATTTTGAGATTGCAAAATCATGACATTCAATAATTTTATGAATGAAGCCATCGATAAATAAAGCAGTTCTTGGGTTTCGTTATCCATATTGAATGAGTTAACTCCAAATGACGTCATAGTAATTGGCCAATAGCTAAACAAAGTCGTTTATATCGCTTTATACGGTTTTCGTTTGAACATCCGATGTTTCGTGTACGACGCATTTACGTCAACATATCGATGCTGCGATTTATGCCTGTGAGACCCAGCCTTAACGTCAATTTATGCAACTTTACGTTATGCCACTCAATGAACTTATTACAAACTCATAAAAATCACCTAAAACCAATAAAAAGAACAAAATCACATAAAAATGAATAAAATAACGATTAAACTATGCAAAATTAATTTATAGAATTATTTATAAAACTTAAAAATATTATTGGCAACATTACGGGGTTATTTATGAGGGGGGTCTACGTTTTTTTTTTAGAGTTTATTCAACTTAAGTCGAGAGTTTTGGAACGAATTAACGATGGAAGATGAGGCACGATCAAGGAGGTTGAGTATGACTATATCCCTAGTCTAATCCTAATATGCTATATTTTATAACTTGTCTTAATTAATATGATTCTTAAGTTAAACTTTAGTAGGTTTAATGACTAGACTGATTCTATGTGGTCGTATGCTATTTGATATTATTATACAAACTATTCCGACCACATTATCCAAGCCAGTAAATTTTTTCAATTTCTACGTGAATATCTGGCTAATTGTCTAATTTAATTTGAATTAAATTTTAATAAGGCTTAATGATTCGGCTGATGTCATGTGCATGTATTCTGCTAAAGATATATAATACAATAGTTGGCTATGTTACGTCACGTCCAATATGTAAACAGGACGTGACGTAACATATTATAACTATATTCCGATATAAGATGGTGTAAATCAATTTCATCCAATAATTTATGATCTATCGCTTAGGCGTTCTTTTTGCATTGTTGCTCTTAAATAGTTTTTGATTATCTTCAATTTGAAAAAAGAATGTTGGCCAGATGCTGCAGAAACGGGCAGAGTTAAAATGATCCTAAGTGCGACAAATAAAGCAGTGATTTCCAAACTTTGTGTGTCTGCGCCCCCTTTTTTCATAAAAACTTGGTACGCCCCCCTCATTCCATAACAGTCTAATTTTTATAAATACAGTACTTTCTACTTACAGTTTAATATTACAAAACAATATACCATATTATGTATAAATAAAGTTCTTTACATAAATATATATATTTTAGTGTGATAATTTTTAATACAAATAAACAAATCTTACAAAAAAAAAAAGAAAAATAGAACATATGTTTAATGCAACATAATATTTAATGCAATGGATAAGATTGTTTTTCAGCACAAATTCTCTCAAATAGGGAGTCATGGAAGATATCGATACTCACAATTCTTTTTCACTCACTAAACTAGATCTACAATATTTTGTCTTTAATACCTGTTACAGACTAGACCGCTTAAAGTACTTTAAGGTCGAATTTAACGGAATAATGCTTTCCAGACACGAAATATTAAAGTACATTAAGAGTTAAAGTACTTTAAGTTAACGAATATCCCTTAATGTACTTTAGAGGCATAATACGTTTAGTATTCAATAGCTAAGATGGCGGTGCGCAGACCAAGAAAAATTTTCGGTTCGCATTTAATGCTATGAATAATAATAAGCTCTTATTTTATTAATTTCTTTCGTGTTTTAAGTCAGATAGATTATATGAATCTTAAGAAAAGTAATGATTTATAATTTTAATGTTTTTCTTCTTAATTTATTTTTTTTTTTTTATATTTTTTTTTTTTCTTAATTAACTCTTTTTTTCTGTCAGAGTTTAGACAAAATGGTAGAAGCATGTTGTAAAGGTAGGAGAAACTTAGAAATACTATTTAGAATTCCGAAAATACAACTGAGATATTATTAATTATTAAGATTTTTTAATATATAAATAATAAAATTTCAGTATATTACTTATATTAATATAATTTTAAAATTTTTCAGATTATTGAGGCATCACTCAATGATGATTTGGAAAAGGAACAATGTTGTCAGTTAACATCATTAAATTTATCTCATAATGCATATAAAACAATACCTCCTGTATTAGCATGCTTTGCTATTAATTTATCACGACTGAATATGAGTTATAATAGATTAGTAGACATGGGCTCTGTTACTTGTTATCCTGCTGGTCTAAAACATCTTGATTTATCTCATAATCATATAGTTTCTTGGCCTACACAAAATCGTACAGATCCAGAACCAGTAGGAGATTCTTCAGGTGTATTATGCTATAACTATTTGGAAACAAACAGTCCTCAGAGATCAAAATCATCTCCTGCAGGTATTTAAATTAAATTTATATTCTTTTTTCAAATAAATTTACATAAGTCTGTTTAAAATATTTAAAATAGAATTACTTCAATTCTATTCTACTTAGAATAGAATTGAAGTAATTCTATTCTAAGTAAAAAAATCCATAAGCAGAAATTATCAGAACTTTACTAAAAATGTACATTCATTTAATAAAATAAAAAACTTCAAGAAAGCAAACAAAAAGATTCTTATTTCTGCTCCTCAATCATCAAGACATTTATCTAGAGAATTCTTTTTCACTGTAATAAAGAGCTTATAATCTTGAGTCTTTATTCATATCAAAGTATTTTATGATTGATTATATCATAATCAATCATAAAATAAGTTAATTTCAAGTTAATTTTCCATTCATCTCTAGCAATATCAGATTCTTATTGGAATTATTAAGAAATAGCATTACTAACTTAATTGCATGGCTAAATACTTGTTTAATTATGAATATTTAGCAGTTTATAAATTTGCCTTTCTAAAGAGATTTATCTTATTCATATAAAATAAAAATGCTATATTTAATGAAAGAGAGTATGATATTCTGTAATGTATAAAAAAATAAATGTATGAAATATCTATTAAATGTATTATTTTCATAATTGTCTTATATATATATATATATATTCTTAAATCAATTAATTTGAAAATATATATAATATTTGATGATCTTTTTTGAATTTTTATGTTTTCTTCCATATATTAATAGCAAAGAAGCCAAGTTCAAGTCTTCATTCATGGGGTTCAATGAAATCCTTATTTGGCTCACCTTGTGCACACCGCAGACATATAAAATTAGACAATCTCCGTACTTTTATCCTAGCTGATAATCAACTGGATCGATTAGTGCTAACTATTGAAGAGGATATTGGTGATGAAGATGAAAATAAATTTCAGGAAGTTGATACTATTTCAACTGCAAGTAGAGTAAGATTATATACTTTTTTAATATTTAAGAAAATATTAAAATAATAGTAAAATCGTTGAAAATAAATCTGCTTTGTACAGAAATATTTTTTAAATGGTATTAAACTGTACTATATCAATTTTCTTATATATTTTCACATATATTTATGAAAACACATAAGAAAATGATATGTATATTATAAATATTATTGTATTATACACATATATTAAAATTAATTATATATAATTATCATTATAAATTATTTTTATTGGATATTTACTTTAAAACATTAAATTAATAATATCTATATATTTGCTATTTTTACTTCTAGGAAAGTTGCTCCACTCGAAGTAAACTACTATATCCTGCATTATCAATGTTGGATATAAGTAATAATTATATAAAAGAAGTTCCTTCATCCATTTCTGAATTGACTAATTTATCTGTTTTAAATATTAGTGGAAATACAGATATATGTTATTTGCCTGCTGAAATGGGTTTATTAACTAAACTATGGAATTTGAATACAAGATGTTGCAATTTAAATGAACCACTGAAAAGTATGATTGACAGCAAAAAATATAAAACAATGGATGTTATTGGATATTTAAAGTCAATACTTGAAGAGTTAGTGCAATTTGTTTATTATTAATTTTTATATTTAATAAATTTTTAAATTTTCTTTGAGGATTTAATGAATTAATAAAATTAAAATGGATGTTTTTGTAGAAATATAAAATTAAAAATGAATTTCAAAAAATTCATTATGCTCATAATTAGAGATTTATTTTTATTTGATATAACAATTTAGAGACAAAACATTGCTATGATGCCATTTGCATTCATCACATATTAAAATTTATATTTCACTAAAAAAATAATAATACAGGCCTGCAAAATTGATGGTTTTATAGGAATTTGGGGTTCTAAATTTAAAATGACTTCAGATTTGCTCCATTACATGCAGTTTTCTCACACCTTGCTTTGGCATTTTTATATTGTAATATGTGACTCAATGAAATTAGTAGTGAAAAATTACCATATCAAACCTATTTTGTAGCCATTTCTGAATATATTTATTTACAAAAATTAAAAACTGCTTTTTACATCTTAACCTTAGTCAAAGGTCTTAATAGTCACTTTTTCTTTTGACAATGAAGTTGCATCTGTTGCTTTTCTTTGTCCACTGCTTCTGGATTTTCATGATATATCATTGAGCAATAATCCCCAATATATTAATATTCCACTGATCTTGTTATACCTTTTTCATCTCCTTAATGTTTTGATGGAAACATTCTTCTTGTTCTTTGCTTATCTCATCTGGATTCTTTTGGGAAAAAGTCCAAGTGTGCATTCAAGAAATGAAGTTTACTATTCATTGAGCATTCTAAGATTTTGGATTTTTCCAGTATGTTTTCAACATTGTATGCATATTCAAAATCTTTATTATTCCCAAGGAACTTAATAGTCACACTTTTGAAGAAACTCCAAGCCTCCTCTTCTATTTTGCTTTCTTTTTGCCTTGAGACTAGCTCCTTAGAACATCTACACAAACTTTGTGTAGAGCTCATGGTTTGTTGTGATATAGATTTGCTCCAAAGTAGGTCTGATACACTTTTCTAATAAAAGGTATTTACAGGGTACCGATTAATAATATTGAAGATAACTGCCAAGAAATATACATAGGCGCTACTAAAAGAAATTTTGGCGATAGACTAGAAGAACACAAGGATAATGTGCGGAAAGGAGAGTTAAAGACAGTGCTAGCTCAAAGAGCATATGAGAAGGACGTTAACATCCGATAGAATGAAGCGAAAATCTTCAAAAAAGTGCATGATCAAAAAGATCTATTTGTTGCTGAAAAATGCTAGCTCAAAGAGCATATGAGAAGGACGTTAACATCCGATGGAATGAAGCGAAAATCTTCAAAAAAGTGCATGATCAAAAAGATCTATTTGTTGCTGAAAAAATCAAAATCCTTAAAGCTAAAGAAAATGAAAACGTAATTAATTCGCAACTAGCAGACACTACATCAAAGGCTTGGAAATATTTAATACACAAACAGAATATCCGCTCCTGAAATAATGAACTCTCGTCTACCTTATTGTTTGTTTTATTTTGAGACAATGGAATGAACTTGTTAACTGCCTTAACCCTCAGCAGCCGAAGAACCTCTTTCTTATTTTATTTATTTTTTCACTGTATTATTTTATCTAGATCTTTGAGCTTGTAAGCTGACAAATTCTCTTTGAAGTTTTTAATATTTTTGATAAATTTATTTTAAATTTCATTTATTATATTCATAAGTATTTATTTACATTACATAATTTATTTAATTATTATTATTTCGTATATAGAAAATTTTTAAATTTATAGACTAAAAATAATAATAATTTATGTAAATTATTTGATAGATTCATAAGTATTATTTATATTCGCATTTATATAAATATATAATCAAAAAAATTTTTAAATTTATAGACTAAAAATAAAAATTTATGTAATTATTTGATAGATTCATAAGTATTATTTATATTCGCATTTATATAAATATATAATCAATTTACGATCTAAATGAATGATCATAAATTTATTTTAAAATTCATTTATCAGAAATATTGAAAATTTCAAAGAAAATTTGATAACTCACAAACTCAAAATTCAAATAAAGAATTAAAAAGCAAATGCAATATACGATAGCCATTAAGTATTCAGGAAATACAGAACTTGCATTTCAGTTAAATTTATAGCTGTAATTGGATTCTACCAATAAAATTTAGAATTATAATGTTTTTTATTAAATAATAAAGAGGGATGATATTTAGTAAATAAACTAATGCAATATAGACCTTATCGGTCAAGTCCAAATAATGACAATAAAATCAATTATGTTTAATATTTTTACAAATTATTGATTGTATTCATGGATATATTACATAATAAACTAAATATAATACAGTTATTTTTGTCTAAATATTAGTATTAAAACATTAAAAATTAATTAATTAAAGAAAAATATCAAATATGACCCTTTTACGGTGACGTGTAACCAATTTGGGGACGCAAAAATTTCAAAGAGAATTTGATAACTCACAAACTCAAAAATCAAATAAAGAATTAAAAAGCAAATGCAATATACAGGTACGATAGCCATTAAGTATTCAGGAAATACAGAACTTGCATTTCAGTTAAATTTATAGCTGTAATTGGATTCTACCAATAAAATTTAGAATTATAATGTTTATTATTTAATAAAAAAGAGGGATAATATTTAGTAAATAAACTAATGCAATATAGACCTTATCGGTCAAGTCCAAATAATGACAATAAAATCAATTATGTTTAATATTTTTACAAATTATTGATTGTATTCATGGATATATTACATAATAAACTAAATATAATAGTTATTTTTGTCTAAATATTAGTATTAAAACATTAAAAATTAAAGAAAAATATCAAATATGACCCTTTTACGGTGACGTGTAACCAATTTGGGGACGCGCACATCTCATTTCTTTTGTATTTTATTTGTCTTTTAATGCAACTGGGCTGAAACTTTCCTACCTAAAAGTCGTTATGCATCGATGCATCGTACTATAAATACGTTTGCATACCCCATTTTTGCATAAAAAATATTCGTGTGTCAATCTGGTTACATGTCAGCAGATACGTGAGTTTTTTATACACGATATGTTACTAAAAATATCCTATGCGGCTTGCTCGCGGCGGTAGGCGCGGTCGCTTCCCGCGTAGCATGACGTAATATATGAGTATCGATTTTATATTATTCATAATATACATAGAACTTTAATTTAAAGTTATTAATTATTTTATGCGAAATATTTATTAGTATATCTAATTTATTAAATGTATTTATATAATGATTTATAGTTTTATTTACGCAAAGAAAAATTCATATATTATTTATTTTCAATATTATTAAAAGTGAGTAATAGGAAAATAGTTTTTATTAATTTGCATTTTATAGTTTAAATTATTTCCAAATATTAATTTGGAAAGAAGTTTTTAACAGCACTTTTGTAATTGTGTGTTGTGTATAAAATGTATTTTGTAATTTAGTGTGCTATACACTAGTAAACACACATAATAAAGTAAATAATATAATCTATCTTTCTCACCTCACCCGTTAGGGAAGTGGGATGGGGACTGATAACGAATTAATCTATTTTACATAATCTTATATGGGGGATGGGACTGATAATGAATTAATCTATTTTACATAGTCTTATATGGGAAATGTCCTGCATTTCGACAGTTTCTCAATTTGACATTACTTCGGCAATGGATTATTGTTGAATTGTGAGGCACCACTGTACCACAAATATTGGAGAACATTTAGAGGGAAATTGATTTCTGTTTGGAAATCTTTGTGCCATGAAAGGCATTCCTGTTGAAGTTGTTTAGCATATTGCAGTATTGATTCTAGAAGTAGTAATAAAACTTTTTGAATTAAACTTTCATATTCTGTAAGCAGTTTTATTTTATTATTTTCCAGTTTGAAAATTATAGTCCACAGAAACTCTGACAATAGTTTAGAATCATCTTATATTTTTAAATCAGCAGTTGTGTGAAAGATCATTTAGTACACTTCATTTCATAAAAAAAATGAAATAAAATTAAACAAAAAAAAATCCCATTAGTGATGCATCTTGTTTTATTTTTACAAGTTATTATATTAAAATAGATTTTTTCATGTATTATTTCTTGTATGATCAACAGTTCTGATTTTTATATATATTAAATATTTGAAATCTTATTTTGAGCTTATTAAATAAGAACTGTAAATATGAAAATGTGGTTTCATTATAAAACATTTATTTTCTGACTAAAAGCACTTTTTATTATATGTTCTTTTAAGGATTTTTTAAAGCAACCATTTTTTATAAATACTAATTGCAAAACTTACTTAAAACAAATTAATTTACTTTAGTATGTTTAATTAATTAATTAATGTAATGTTATAAATTTGCAACTATGAAAATAAAAACAATTACAGTAGGTATCCAACTTACACAGTCAATTTGTTCCAAAAAATTCTATATACACTGAAACCTCGATTCACGAACTTAATTCATTTGTTAAGGTCGTTCGTAAACCAAAACTGTTTTCCCCATAGGAATTTATGCAAAATGGATTAATCCATTCCTGGACTTCAGATGATTGCTTATTTAAACTTTTACAACAATACTTTGTGCATAAGTTCTTAACACAAAATCAATGGAAACAATTGAATCTATCACAAAAAAGATAAACACAACACTAAGCAGATCAAATATAGATGAAAACTTAGGCTATGTTTTGGTTAAGCCATCATATTGCATAATTTAGTTTTATTGGTTTTACCATATTTGTATGGAGGAGAGTTGATGGTGTAAGTGGAAAGTAGTGAGGAAGTGAAATTTTATCATTTGGGAAGGGGATTCTTTTTCTTTTTTCTGTCTCTTGGCACCACTCGACACTACTTCAGACTCACTGGACTTCTGTCTCATTAAAAAGTTGTTGAGTGTGATTTGTTTTTGTCTACATTTTAAAATGTTTCTAAAGTGACACATGACATTATCATTGAAAATGTTTATGACGACGGTTTGCGGGTTCGTAATTCGAAAGACGGTGCATCATCCAAGATGCTTTGTGTTCGAAAAGTTTGTTCATAAACCAAATTGTTCATGATCCGAGGCATTCGTAAACTGAGGTTTGATTGTACGTTGAAAACTATTTATGTTCATTAATTTTTAAATTTGATATATACAAATACAAGGATTGATGAACATAAATTTCAATTAGCCATTCTGAATATATTTTAAATATAAATAAGAATTTCCATAAATAATATTTTTGCAAAAAATTAAATTTGTTTCAAAAATTTTTTTATAATATATCTAATAAAAATTTTAAAATTATGATAATTATGCTTGAAATAATAACTATATCAAAATATTACAAATTCAAGCACTTAACACAGTTGCTTGCATAAAAATCTTTATTTGGAGTACTTTTGGTTAGTTAACTGAAAATACTCCAAATAAAGATTTTTATGCAAGCAACTGTGTGTAAAATGCTTGAGTTTGTAATATTTTGAATAGTTTAGGATAAATGTAGTAATCGAGAACAGAATAACTATATCTTTGCTTACTTCATGCACATTATAAATTTTGTCTTCTAATAATTCTGGTTTCTATTGAAAACTTTATTAATAAACTATTTTCTGAAAATAATATATAAATTAGTTTTATATTAAAATGATATCAAAAATTTTAGTAGTTCTTGATTTATGGAACCTCTTTATATGGAATTTCATTTATGGAAATAATCTCAATAGTTTTTTGTATTATATTTTACAGTTTTGTTATATAACAAAAATTTTGCCATTAGATTAATTTTTTGAAAGGTTTATTTTATTTCTCAAAGCTGGTGTCAAGAGGATTACAAAAATAAAAGTTAAAAAATTGATGCCTAAAGGAAGAAAAAACAGTGGAACAAGAAGTTTCACTATTTTTTTTTCTCATTGTCTATACCAAAAATAAGGAAATTTTTCCAAGTATAGATAATTTGAAATAAATTCAAAAACTTGGCAACCAGAAGAAATAATATATTATTTTTTAAAATTATTGTTCATTCTTTTTATTTCAAAAAAGTTTATTGTTTATTATTTTGTATATCAGAATAGTAAATAACAATCTGCTGAAAAAAGTAAAAATGAATATTAATCTTAATAAAAATGTAGCAAAATAGCAGAATTGTGCAAATTAAGAAAATATTAAAATAATAAAGTACAAATTCATAAACTATTTTATGAAGATTTGAAGGACTAGATAAACTATCTTCATGGGCTGCATTTGGCCTGCAGACTGAAGCTTTCCCATTCTTGACTTTCTCTCTAGTTAATATACTCTTATTTATTTTTTGAAAATAAACTGATCTAAATAAATTGCATCACTAGGAATATATTCATTCCCAGTACGTTTATTTTATCTTATGATAGTTTATAAGATAATACGCTTACAGACAAATAAATCCTTCTATACTTTTGACTTAAAATGAGATGATCATATGAACAATCATAAACCAAGTGTTCATTGAAAAAAAGCATTAAAACATTAATGCTTTTCTTTTTATTTAATTGTAGTTAAAAGGATTGAAATAAATTCTGCAAAAATATATTTATCATAAATTACAATTCACTGATGATATAGAATCTAATATATGGAAATTTGTTTTAAGGCCAATTTTTTAAAATGGGATAAAAATTTTTGAATTGAAAAATATCTGTAATAATAAAAGCATCTTATATAATTATATGCTTAATATGCTTATATTTTTTTATCCTTTTGTAAGATTTTTTTGTGTTGCTAATTTGAATTAAGATGTTTATATTTTTACTTAAACATATAATTTTATCAATATTAATGATTTAAATATTGCTTATTGTAATTATATTCTTATTCTATGGATACAGATTAACTAGTTGTCGGTTCAATCGAATTGGATGCCAGTGGCGAGGACCATATCATGAATTACAATTGCACGAACAGATCTGTGTTCATCCTCAGAAAAGTGGACGAGATGTAATGGAAGCTTTGGCAGTAGTTGATCAACAATTATTACAAGAAAAACAATTATACAGTCGAATATTTGAATTATTATCATTTGAAAAAATTACATTTAATGGTAATTTATTATTATTATTTGAATTATATTTAATTACAATAATTGCCGTATAAATAATTGAGAGTTTATTAAATTTTTTTAATGGAAAATACTCTGTGCATTAATTATTTATATTGTTAATATATTTTATAAATATAATTATAGGAAAAATGATCTTATCAGGCATAATAACTAGGAATAGAATGGATATGCACATTTTACCATTGATATAAAAGCCAGTGTTTTTTGTATTAATCAGCAGTGGTCATTCATTTTTAGTTATTCATAAATTATATTAATTATATTGGATAATTTTATTCATCAAAATTTTCTAATTGAAATTTTCTATAAATATATGAATATTGCACTAATGTTATAAATTGCTGTTATAATATAATTAAATAACTTCATATTAAATTGAAATACTTATTTATATAATTTTGATTTATTATATAATATAATTTATTTTCTTTTTAATTAACTTAGTAATATGTACAACTGGCAGATATATAAGAGACTATTGGAGTTTCACAATTGACAGAAACAGGTGTAGTGATATGTTGTCTTACTGAAAATCGATAAATGCAGTTTATCAATTATTATAAATGCTTTACGATGTTTTAATTCTGTATTTTATTGAATTTAATTTGTCATTTATTATGAAATAACTAATTTCCAAGAATACTAAATTAGAGAATTTAATACTTTCATGTATCTTCTTCAGAACATATTTGAACATTATAATAATTATCTGAATACATTAAAAAATAATAATAAATTCAATTAAAATTTTAATGTATTTGTATAAAATTAATATTAAATAATAATTGTTAATTTTGATAAAAATTTTCTGAAGAAGATATATTTTGTTTAAAATTCAAAATATTCTGCTCTTATGAACTAGTTATATAATAAATATCCAAGAATACTAAAAAATTTAAAGCATTTGTATTAATTCATGATGCAGTCATCAGACATGAAAAAGAAAGATTTTTTTTAGAACAATTTTTATCTGTCTGATAGACAATATACAAAATATCTTTAAAATAATAATCTTATATTATACTGTCAGTTAGGCATCCACATAGAAGAACATTAGTTTTCTAATTTAAGGATTGGAAAATGAATCCCAACTCCCACTCTTCATTTATTCGGAGAGATCTAGGTTTAATGCATCAGTCCTATTCTTTGATGCACTGAGTTGATACTATCATATGTTTGGCCAACCTTTGATATATGATGGAATATAAATATATTTTGTCATTTAAATCATGCATATAAGGCAGTGTAAAAATCTTTAACTTAACATGATATTCTGTTTGCTGAAATCTATAAAATCCTTTCATTGGTAATTTCTATATACTATATATTTTTATCTAAAATTCTATTTAAACTCATATATGAAAATATTCATTAAAAAAGTGGAAAAAATTTTTACCTTGTTATGAACTAGAGAAACAAAAAATGGATTGTGATATTTGTTATATTTTTTTTTTTTTTGGTTGAATAAAATTTTTTGGTTTTTATTCTTAAAAATCAAAGGGTTTATTTCACATAATAAAACAAATGCATCTTGTACACTATTTCACAAATTTGTAATCATCAAAAAAGTGGATATTGACAGTTACTTTATTTTAAAATAAAAAGTGAAGAATTCCATATAATTTTAAATAATCATTGGAATATAATAAACCTGATATTATAAACAAATTAACATTTGTTAAATGTAGATTAAATTTAAATTTTATAAAGACTTCATTCATTTTAAAATATTGTAATGTTACTATTTAAAAAATTATAAAAAATCTAATTTTTGATGCTAGAGAGCAAAACTTGCATTAAACTGTAACAAAAAACAAACAGTATCACACCTTCCAGTTGTTTGTCAGATTATTGTATTTCAAGGCCATTTCATGTCTTCTCACAGTCAACCCATATTTAGATAGACCAATGTGAAAATTGTTCAAGAAACTCGACAAATACAATTTTAAACAGATTCATACCATATACACCATTAGACAGCAAGTATAATTTCCAACATCTTATGAGCCATATAGAACCGTGTATCAATGTGTTAAATGGATTATTTTACTGTTTAGTATAATTATTCCCCAGAAATTGGATTATAAAGCTTTTTAAATGGGCATACGAAAAAAGAATGTTACTGGAATATAGACATTTGCCATGTAAATGTAGTGCTGTGAATTCCTATCTCAATGAATGATAATCCTAGTTAGGAAAAATTATGTATCAAATAAAGGAACATATAACTTTTGTTGGTAAATTTCAAATTTTCATTAATATGTAAATAACATAGCATTTGAAAAATAATATCCTATTAATATTAAATTTAATTCTAAATTTGATATTATTTATTTTAATGTTCCTTTAATTATGAAATTCATACATATATGATTATAAAGTCTTATTTATAAAGATATTTAAAATTACAATAATGAAATGATATAGCAATAAATGTATCAGAAATTATGTAATCAATTAGTTATCATAGTATTTCAAGATGGCAGAGCTTCCACCAAAAATTCTCAACTTATAACTAGACATTTATTTCAGAAATTTCAATAAATAAGATGCTACTGGTTGGTTTAATCAATAGCATACATTATATATTATAGTTTATACAAAAAATTTAGGGTATAAAAATAAATTTCAAATTATGAATCTTTCAGTTAATGAATAAATATCAGGAACATATTATGTTCAAAAACAAAAAAGAAGAATATATATCTGTATTATTTGTTATCATTATATATATATAATAGTAAAAATCACTTTTACTTTGTAATATAAATTGAATAAATAATAAAATGTAACATTAAATAGAGTAAAAAATCAGATAATGGCACAAGAAGGAATGAAAATATTAGTCCAATAAAAGATTAAATTTTCTGCAGATTTTAGCAATTTTTTTGACTGATTTATTTGTTGTTGTAAATTATTTTAAAATTAGAAGGATACAAAAAAATTACATAGAATGAAGCATGAAGACAAAATTAAAAACTACAATATTGAATAAATGATTAATATAAGTTATAAAATACAGGATAAAATCAAATATAAACTACTCACTGATAATATTATATTTGGCAGATCATCTGTTATCAAAATATAGTACTATGTTATTTTCTTTAATTATTATTCAATATAATATTTTTTGCAGCCATTTTTAACTTTTCATCATATATATTCTTGATGCATTTCAAAGTAAAAAGGTATAAATTGAAATATTATGAATAATCAAGGAAATGTCATTCAGATTTAAATAACTATTATAATTGAATATAAAATCTCTATTCAAATATTTTTGCCTCAGAATATTAACTGGGTAATTTATTAGCAACAGAAATTAAATGAAATAAAAATATTGGTGCTACATGGATTAACTTTTATTTTTACAAATGGAATAACAGTTTTAGCAAAAATGTCCATTCTAGTAACTAGGTCTTCCATATCTAGAGAGTTAAGCTGGTATATGTATCACTTTTCTTTAATAAACTTCTTATAATTTGAGTTTTCAAATATTCTTGTTTTGTCCCATATTTCAATATCTGCCTCATTCAAAAAGCTATGATAAAATATTCTTGTTGAATGTTATCTGTTCTCAAAATTACCTTTAAATGATAGCATCTATGTGAATTATATATATTGTTATCTTATGTTATATTAATGGGAATGATGTTATGAATAAATTAGATTTATCTGATAGCAAAAATTTCCTACAGAAAGAAGCAATTTTCACTGAAATTGATTCAATCAGTACTTATTACTTCTATCAAATATTGCATATAAGTAACAAATGAAAGAAATAGTCAAAAGATATCTGAAAACATTTTATAACATGGCCAAACTAAAAAAATAGACAAAAAACCAACCTATAGATTTGTATATAATTTACAGAGTGGTGGGTCCTAAACGATCAGATCAAATTTAAATTATAGATGCTATTCAACAAAACAAAGCAAAAAGTCCATATAAACATGGATGCAGAAATGTTTCTTTTTTGATTTAACATCTGGTGTAAAAGCATAGGTCAAGAATGGCAAACCTTTTAAGAGTGCATGCTGAAATTGGCTAAATTTTTGTTAAAACTATCCCTTGCATACCAATCCAAATGTTAATTTAATTAAAAACAATATAAGCAGCTTAAAGTTTTGTTTACTCAAAAATTTGCCAGCCTGCCTCAGGTTCATCATCCCTGGCATAGGTCATATTCACAACCATTGCCAGAGAGCAAAATCATGGGTTATTTCCAGCCATTCGCATCTGTCCCAGTAGCTTACACAATGTTGTGATTAATGTACAGTTTTCATTTTGTTACAGTTGATTGTAAACCACAATTTACTGCAGCCATCATGAGATTAGTAGGCTTTGTAAATTTTATGCTTTTGCTCCCTGTATTATTTTGAAAAGGAAACATTTCCAAATCCATGTTAATATGGATGTTTTGCTTTGTTTTGATAAGTTGTATCTGTAATTTAGATTTAGCCAGACCTTTTATAGGAACATTGTATGTAAGCAAAATAAGAAATAGAATATAGAGAGATATTTGAACAATTAAAAAAATCTTTTAAATTTTAAATATTTTGATAAAATGCATGATTATCTTTCAAGGAGAAAAGAATTTTCTAAAAATATAATGCAGAATAGACTGACTAATCTGACTATATTCTTTTTCCTGAAGATGATAATGTATAATGCTAAAGTTGTTTGAAATTTATAGCAATAAACAATATTCTGATATTTTTTTTATTTATTTCAAGCTAATAATTTGAATTTTCAATATATTTGAATTATATCATTTCAGATTTACAGTTCAGGCCTTATAGAACAGATGAATTCATTCATAAGTTATATTATGAAACATCACGTTTCACTGCTTTTAATAGTCAGTGGGTAGTGAAGGCATTTATTAATGATAATCAACGTGATCCTACCCAATCTTGTGAAAGAAGTCTAACTTACCAGCTTGTTTTGAAAAGTAAAGTTTCTAGGTAAATTGATATTTAAAAAATAGTTTCTTATTCTTTTAATTTTTATTGATTTTTGTTTTACTTTTTTGTTGTTTGAATTTAGCCCACTTGGAATCTATTACATAATTTTGAAAGGTCCTTTTGGTGATATGAAAATTCATCCCCGAGTATACAATTTTGAATTTAATGACAGCCAATGCGAAAGCTCCTATCAGCCATTTTCTTTGCATGATTCTGCTGAATGTAATAGATTACTAGCAGCTAAAGCTATCAATTTTCGTCTCATCATGTTTCAGATCCCGAAGTAAATCTGTGAATTATGCCTAAATTACATTTATGTAATCTAGTTCATAATTACTGTCAAAATTAAATGTATTTATGTATATTTGTGATGTGCTTAAAGATTTTATGTAAATTTACTATTAGCTGTGACTAGCTAAATCAAGCTATTATTCGCTTTCCAGTTAATAATAATATTTACAACCATTATAAGCAAAAGTTAAATTTTAAGAAATCTTTGTTTTGCATTACTTGTAATCTGCAATATTTCTGTGATCACTGTATTAATTGTGTAAAAGAATGAAGATATAATGCTGGATTGAAATTTTACTAGAAAATGAGTAGGGGAGGGATAAATAATTGCAGATAATGTCACGATAAACTTAAATGTGCATATATATGTTAACAAATAGAATCATGTATAGTTATAATGCTTTGTTACCTAAATTCTTTGATTTTTTTATGTAATTTATTTGTTAATTATATGCACATGTAAGTTTATTTTTTCATTATCGTTGATTATGAATCTCAGAATATGATTATAATTTGTTACCAAAGGTTTTTCTGATAACTTATGCATGTTTTAATTCATTTACACACTCATAACATAATATATCAGTTTTATTAATACAGAAAACTATATCAATTTGAATAATTATTGCATCAACTTCTGTTAAACATTTAAAGTTTAACTATGCTTAATAAATAATTTCCATAACTTCGTTTGTGAAACAGATTCAAAACAAATGCCAAATTTCAATTTTCCCAAATTTGGGATTGAAACATGAGAATTGTACAATATATCTCAATTTTTTTTTTTTTTTTTGTATTTGATAGGAAAAAAATTAAATATATATATTTTAAAATGCGCCAAATTTTCTTTTTTGTTTATTCTCTGAATAAAATTGTTGCATAATATTAATCAAATATAATCTTGTTAATTTTATTTATAATTAAAATAAAAGACTTAACCCTGTTATCATCAGGGTGTAAAATATCACATAAATGTTGCATATTTAATTTTTTTTTTTTGTTTTGAAAATTTTGTAATCTGAAACTAAATTTGTCTGTACTATATATAACATAGTTTTAAAGTAATTCTTAAAAATTAAACATTTAAAAAACTTGCTCACATTCTTTATTGATCATCTTTTTTAATAACTAAAACTTTTTAAAAATAAATCTATGCTCAAATTATCTTTCAGCAAGTTCTTAAATGAATTTTACAGAAAATTAAGTTTCCTGATTTAGTCTGTCATCTCAGCTTATAGAAGTTTTAAAAAAAATAAATAAAAATATGGAACATTTCTGTATTTATTTTATATTTCTTTATAATTCCTAGAAAATTAGATGTTTAAATAATATTTATTTTAAATTTTATATATATATATATAACTGTGATTACTATCTTGTTACATTTGTTTTATTGTTATAGTTTCTTAAGTTATTAATCTATTACTTTGCCAAAAAAAAATATACATAAAAAATAAGTCGTTTTACAATTTGTAGCTAATCTTTTATGACCAAAGAATAAAGATAAAATTTATCTACATAGAAAAGTTATTAATAAAAAAAAAGAAAAAAGTCATATTTTATATATCTAATTTTAGATGCCTTTATTTTCAAAATAACGAGTAGAACATTGAAAAAATGTATTAAATGCTTTCTTTCAAATAATTTAAGTTTATCAAATTTTGTTGCTTAAATGTAATTAGATAAGTTAAAATTTCTTTATAATGTTTTATTATAATAATGAAACAGTTGTAATAAAATTCTTCATATGTTTTGTATAGATCATTTCCAATATATTTCATAGTTTGAATATACTTAGTAAAATTTATTTCAGGTATTAATATATGCTAGAATTTATAATTACATGTATAACTTTTTTAATTTGTGTTGAAAATAAACATATAATTACAACTGAAAATATTTATTTCTCAATTTAGTTGTTAGAATAAAATAATCTTCACAATTTCAGTCTTTTCATTACACTTTAATGATCAAATTTATTAAATCTATATGTACATAAATTATAAAATACAAATCGTCCATGTACATGTAATTGCATGCATATTTGTGCACTCATATTTTATATATATATATTTTTTTTATCTCACCTGTTTGGGGTCCTAAAGAGATCAGTTTTTATTCTTTAAGCTTCAGTAGACAGAATTAATTGTTAAAGCAAAAAGAAACATATGCAAAATTTTTATAGATTTTAGAGAGTAATATACTTAAATCGTTATCTCTATACATCATATATTTAAATTAATTCTAAATATTGTTTGGACAATGCTAGGAACATCAGCTACCATATATATAACTAAATAAATTTTTTTTATGCTTAATAAATGTTTTATAAGATATTTTGATGATTATATATTTCTATTACTATGCATAATTTTAAAGAAACATTGAATATTCTGAAATACAATAAGGAAAATATGAATTTAGCCTCAACATTAAATAAAATGATAAATGTCAAGTAACTATTTGGAGAGCAATAGGTAATGAATACCACATGATAATATTTTTATATAAAATTAGCTTGAAAAAAAAATTAATTATTCATACTAAGGCCAATTTGTCCTTTGTCTCTAGATCCATATTTATTGATGTATTAACTAAAATCACATTCTTAAAAAATTTTATACAGTATATTGTAATGCTATAAATTGTTTTTACTTAATAATTTTAAAATTAGCTATAAAATAATTCACCTTCTTCGATAACAAAATTCGTAATAAAATAAACTTAAATAGTTAGTTAGTTATATTTTAATTAAAGTTAAATCTTTCTATTTTTTAATAATCCAATACCAAGTTTTTCTAAAAAAAAAATTTCATTTACAGGTTAATATTCATTTGAAGTGATTTATAATTTGAATGTTAATTCAGTTAATTATTTTTTTGAGATAACTTTATTTATTATTATTATTATTATTAGCATAATATTGAATAATTAATTAATTTATTTAACACATTAACCTTTGTTTACAAATTTGAAATACAGATTTTTATTATTATGATCAGTTGAATATGATATAGCTTTTATTATTTTTTAAAATTTTGTAGTGGTGCATTATAAATTGATTGTTGCTTATATATTCTGTATACATGTAATTAAAACTAAAACTTATGATTAGAGAAGAAAAACTCATATGGAAGTAAAAAGTTCAGCTACAATCTTCATATTAATAGTAATATAGAGAAAGAAAATTTAGAAAAATAATAAACAGTATAATATTTTAAATACAACACAGTGGAATGAATTTTTGATTGTCTATTGACTATATCAAGCACAAGTTATACCTAATACAGTTTTCTTTTGTAAATGTTTTAACTCATGAAAGCTGTTTCTAATTTAAAAATTCTTATAGAAAATATTAATCCCTTACTAACAAAATAAAGTAACAATGCTATTGTTTTATTTAATCAAAAATATTGAATTTCAAAAAATATATATTTTTTTAAATTTTAACTGCAGAACTTTGTCATTAAAAAAATAAAAAAAATAACAAATTCACATTTTTAATTGTTAACTAGAGATTATATTGTATAGAATATAGATACAGTATTTCAAAGTAACAGTGCAACTTTTGTGATGCGGTTTCTCAATAGTTATAATTCTGAAAAATGTTCTAATTTACGCAAGTGATAATTGGCAACACTGAATTTTATCAAGTTGACCGACATTTTTTTCGTCTGCGAAGTTTACTGCGTTTTATAATGGATGGAAACATTGCACAGAAGAAAAACCAGCGACATAACATAAGCTAATTATATATGTTTAATACTTTCTTTAATTGAAATTAAGTATAATTTAATATATGGTTTTGTTATTAAGGTAATAATCCTTTTTTAATTTATGAATGTTGCCGTTATTTTGTCGTGCTGTTAGGGGATAGGGTAGTAGATTTGTGACGATCATCGATGGTGACAATAAATGACATGAGAAGGGAAATCATGCAAAGCATAACGTCGTGTTATAAAAATGGCTGAAGAATTTTACATTTCTATGGAAAAAGAATTGTTTTTTGTATAAAATGTAAAATCTCTATGCTTAATTATTCGAAGAATAAAGACTAGTATAATTTATTTTGATATAGGTTTGTTTAAAATGTAGTTCTAGGACATATCCAGTTGTTTGAAGGTTTATTTTGAAGATAAAGAATATATGTAACAAATACGAATGTCAAGTAATTCCTATTTTCTATTTATAAACATTATATATTTTTATTTTTCTGTAAAATTGGGAAAAAAAATTAAGTAGACAAGGAGGAGGGCTTCAAATTTGTGATGTCATTGTCGGGTTTGTTGTGATGAAAAATAACGAAGAGGAAGAAGATGGTCGAAAAATATTCGAAATAGCTTGACGTAGTTTATCAATGTTCTCAAAAAAAGTAAGGCAATTACAAATAATTACGCTTGAAAAAATTGTTTTCTGATTTTTTAAGAGGTACGATTCTATTTTGTTTACTTGATATCGAAATTCATGATTTCACATCAAGTAATATAACCAAAACAAAATTCGATAAGACTAATTTAGGAGATAACAACTCTACAGTTTTTTAATTTATGAATTCGGAAAATATTAAAAAAAATATGTTAAAAATATTAATTTGTTGTGAAATATTGATATCGATGATGATATGGGAAATTTTGAATTCTATGCTGAAATCGGCGATTATTATGTTGGATTTTCGTTTGATGAATAAATTATATGATGATGATATATCACAAATTATCAGATTCCACTTGAAATTTGAAAATATGCTTATACTAGTAGAAAAAAATTGGGATTGTAGTTTCGGAAATTAATATTAACGAAAAAACTTTTGAAGATTGGGACTCGAAGCTAGTTATTCAGATGATAGCCAGCACTTCACAATGCGGCCATCCAGCTAATTCTTCAAGACTAGAGTACAGATTCACGGCTAGACTCGTATAAATTTTTGAAATGTACGGACTTCGAACCCGGTTCTCTGAATGGAATATCAGAGATTTCACACGTCTAGTCTTGCCGATAGTAGTAATGGCTTAAATTATATTAAGTTGCATCATTTATACCGTTTAATGCAGGATGTTATATTGAAATGGTGTAAATACTAGTATCAGAACTTGGGCGGCCGGATAGCCGAGTGGTAACGCTGTCAGCGTGCCATGCAGGAAGACCCGGGTCTGGTATCTCCTGAAAAGTTTTTTCGGTGCTGGGCCCGGCCCGGCGATCCTTGTCCTTCACCATCCGGCCCCCTTCCACGGCTGTGGTGCAGCTCGTAGTTGGCCCCACTCCTTAGTAATCTCCCTGATTGGAAAGGGGCGTAAAAATGCAAAAAAAGTTATAAATTAAAAGATACAGATATTACATATAAGGGTTTATTAAATCAAACCATAGCCTTCATTTATCTTTCTGATTTCGTTTTTTGAAGCAAAATCGCCATTTTTCATAACAATTGTATCAATAGCAAATGAATTATCTTCCTGCTCGATATATCTTATCGCTGTTTCAAACGCTTTTTTCTCTCATGTCTTTTTTATTAGTTTTTCTCTCCACTCTTAACTGGACGAAAATGTCGGTTAAAGTGAGATCAAATGAAGAGAATCTATTGTAAGAATAAAAAAAAAATAAGAATTTAATTTTTACTTCTAAAGAATTCATATCATTTAAATTAGAATTTATTAAGAATATCAATAAACCACTCACTTATATTCGGTTGATCGCTTAAAAAGTCATCAATCACCCTTCCACACATAGAAATCGGATCATGCACCAGATTTTTCATGGAGATCCGGGCTTGAGTTATCAATCCCTATCTATAGGTGGCTGTTTACACTAGAAGCAATAGCTGCTTGATGGAAATTGTTGTAAGACAGATTAAATTTGGTAATGCTATATTAGAGGTTTATGCAACTGAATTTGCTCTACTTAAGACAAAAGGTATATAAAAGAAATACTTCAGCTGTCCATCTTGGTTGGTTCGAATCCAGAGTCCCACCCTTAGAAAAATTTATCGTAGAGTCCGGGATCCCCGTTCCTCACAATCTGGCTGATCCCTTCGCAGGGATGTGATATAGAAAAGCTTGTTTCACCCATAGTTTTTTTGCATATTTTACGCCCCTTTCCAATCGGGAAGATTACTAAGGAGCGGAGCCAGTTCCAACTACGGGCTGCACCTACACCCGTGGAGGGGGGTCGGATGGTGAAGGACGGGGAAAAGCTTGTTTCACCCATAGTTTTTTGCATATTTTACGCCCCTTTCCAATCAGGAAGATTACTAAGGAGTGGGGCCAGTTCCAACTACGGGCTGCACCTACACCCGTGGAGGGGGGTCGGATGGTGAAGGACGGGGATCGCCGGGCCGGGACCAGCACCCCGAAAAGCTTTTCAGGAGTTACCAGACGCGGGACCTCCTGCGTGGCACGCGGATAGCTTACCACTCGGCCATCCTGCCGCCTCACCCATGTTTTCATCTCGTCACTTAGTTCCGTGCTTAGTACTTTTACTGAGTGGAAAGTGGCGTCATCTATTGACCAAATAAAAATAATGCCAATACATTGAATTTTTGGTTTATTTATGATATATATCTGAGAATATTTAATTTTTCCAGAGTCCTTAAAATTTTTAACAATCAACTTTCGTCTCAACGATAAAGCTGACAGACGAAAAATTAAATGGTTTTTATTAACGATAATGATTTAAAAGAGAATCTATTGTAAGAATAAAAAAAATAGGAATTTAATTTTTACTTCTGAAGAATTCATATCATTTAAATTAGAATTTATTAAGAATATCAATAAACCACTCACTTATATTCGGTTGATCGCTTAAAAAGTCATCAATCACCCTTCCACATATAGAAATCGGATCATGCACCAGATTTTTCATGGAGATCCGGGCTTGAGTTATCAATCCCTATCTATAGGTGGCTGTTTATACTAGAAGCAATAGCTGCTTGATGGAAATTGTTGTAAAACAGATTAAATTTGGTAATGCTATATTAGAGGTTTATGCAACTGAATTTGCTCTACTTAAGACAAAAGGTATATAAAAGAAATACTTCAGCTGTCCATCTTGGTTGGTTCGAATCCAGAGTCCCACCCTTAGAAAAATTTATCGTAGAGTCCGGGATCCCCGTTCCTCACAATCTGGCTGATCCCTTCGCAGGGATGTGATATAGAAAAGCTTGTTTCACCCATAGTTTTTTTGCATATTTTACGCCCCTTTCCAATCGGGAAGATTACTAAGGAGCGGAGCCAGTTCCAACTACGGGCTGCACCTACACCCGTGGAGGGGGGTCGGATGGTGAAGGACGGGGATCGCCGGGCCGGGACCAGCACCCCGAAAAGCTTTTCAGGAGTTACCAGACGCGGGACCTCCTGCGTGGCACACGGATAGCTTACCACTCGGCCATCCTGCCGCCTCACCCATATTTTCATCTCGTCACTTAGTTCCGTGCTTAGTACTTTTACTGAGTGGAAAGTGGCGTCATCTATTGACCAAATAAAAATAATGCCAATACATTGAATTTTTGGTTTATTTATGATATATATCTGAGAATATTTAATTTTTCCAGAGTCCTTAAAATTTTTAACAATCAACTTTCGTCTCAACGATAAAGCTGACAGACGAAAAATTAAATGGTTTTTATTAACGATAATGATTTAATTCGAAATAATCACTTATTAATTTTAATTTTTAAAGAAAATTTATTTGTAATTTTGAAATAAAAATTTGGGAACATATCAAAAAATACTTTCTTTTTCTTTAAATTAATATGGCAGAAGAAAGTTTTAAATTAATTGACAATTTAAGTAAAAAATGTTTTGAAAGAAAATGTAAATTTTTTATTGACATTATCTGATAAAAACTACTTGTCTAACTGAAAAAAATATCTTTTATTTTCTATTTTTAATAATTTTGTTTCTGTAAAAAAATTACATGAATAAAGCTGTAATAATTTTAAAATTACTTAATTGTAAGGAAGAATCGTTATAATTTTTCATTTGCTTCAATTAATTTGTTCTGCATTTGCAAATCTTCAAATTTTCTTTAATAAAAATATTGACAATATATTTTATATAAAAAAAAATTGCTTTGGCAACACTGTTTTGTTTTTTTTTTATGTAAACATCAAGCAATCATGTTTGCGTTTTGAATTTTGGAAAGCTGCACAGAATACAAAATTGTCATCTGAAATGAAAACAGCTAAACCGGTTTATAATTAAACTAAACGAAACAATTATTTTTAATTTTTTTTTTAATTAATTAATTTTATAATTTTGAAAAATCAAGGACGGAATTCTGTCACCTTCATTTAAAAATTGTAAGTATAATATAGCTTTTCTTATATTTAAAAGTTTAATATAAAACAAAACTCGATGTTTATCTATATTTTACAATATAGATCAGTTTTAATTATATAATAATTTATGTAATTTAGTTAAGTTCGTAGATGTTCAGGCAATCAACACTTTTATATCAATCTCGTATGTTTTATCATATAAAATAATTATTCAATGGCAAATTATGTTAACAAAAACTAGGACGATTAGATAATCTGATTATGTAGGTCTTTTGTTTCTTTTTTAAATATACGATTTTTAGTTCGTATTTATAATTTATTGGATATAGTTTATGTAACACTTTGATACACTTTAGATTTATGCAGTTTACATTAAAATATAAGAGTAATTTTTGACCTACTTTAAAATTTTTAGGGTCACACTGATTTCAATCAGTGTGCTAAATTGAAAAAGTAACTAGATAAATAACTGTTGTTTTGGTAGATTAAAATAATTTTCATTTCATTCCAATCAGGTTTTTCTTTCTATTTAAGTGAATTCACTATAAAGGTAATATGTTTGCATTATTTTTATATATTATGTAGTATAAATTTAAATTAATAACTCTTTAATAGTTATTTTACGAGTTATACTTTTTTATAATAATTTTTATTATTAACAGATGGGAAGAAAATTAAGTATAGTATTGTCTGATGGAGTATTAGCAATTTCTTCATTGCTAGCTGCTTGGAGATTACATCAGTCATCTGCAAATTGGCATCTTCATTTTCTAGCTTCGACTTTAATGTTGGAAGAAACGCCATTATTTGGTATAAGCTGCTTCTTGCTTGTTGCACTTGCTTCTTCTTTGGGAACAATTCGATTCAGTAAGTGCTTAAATTAATATAGACATAGTTCATCTCTCTATAATATTGATTTATTTCATCATATTTAAAAAATTTCATCCTTAATTCTTATAATACAGTAAAATAATTTGATACAGTATAGTTTCAATTTTATGCTATATATAAATCTAAAAATATTTTGCAATTTTTTATCACAAATTTATAAAATTATAAAATAAAGTAATTGTATTATAGATCTTTTAATACTAATAAAGCCAATCAAGCTATTTTATTATCACCACCCTCTAGCAGTTCTCCACCATCACCTCTTTCATCTTCATCCTTACTGATAGGTTATATTATTTCTTTTTCAACTAATTCTATCAATTTCATCTGGTCAACCTGGGAATACTTCATTCTCACAGTTCTTGAAACAGATACCTGCTCATACATAACATTTCACACAGCAATTTCTAGATATGTAAGTTATAATAGGCAGAGAATAGGTGATCAGTGTAGAGTCATGATTAGAAACAATTTACTTCCCCAAAGTGTGATTGATGAAATTTATATGTACATATTTCATTGTACCTCAGTACCCAACATCATCAATTTAAAAACAATCCTGTATTCTTTACTTCATTCTCACAGTTCTTGAAACAGATACTTGCTCATACATAACATTTCACACAGCAATTTCTAGGTATGTAAGTTATAATAGGCAGAGAATAGGTGATCAGTGTAGAGTCATGATTAGAAACAATGTATGTAAGTTAATAGACAGAGAATAGGTGATCAGTGTAGAGTCATGATTAGAAACAATTTACTTCCCCAAAGTGTGATTGATGAAATTTATATGTACATATTTCATTGTACCTCAGTACCCAACATCATCAATTTAAAAACAATCCTGTATTCCTAACAACCACAGAAACAACAACTCATATAGATATATTACAGTTAAATAACATTTGCTCTGTAACTCAGAACCTGCATTTTACAAAACCATAATAGAAAGCAAATAAAATAAATGAGATAATAATCAGACATTATTACATAATTACAGAATTAAAAACCAATAAAATTACAGACAGCTCTTGCAAATCAAAAATTCACAGAACATTATCCTCATCTAAATTATATTTCTGAACAAAAAGTTGCTGATCAAAGAAGAGCTGTAATAAACAAGAAATTAATACACAAGATAAACTAAATGAAATTAAACAAGAAATAGGGCAAAAATTACAAATCATACTAGTAAATGAAGATAGGAAACACTCCATTAGCAGGAAAAAGAAAGCCTAAATGTATCAACAGAAGCAAATATCAAAGTACACCAAAATCCAACTGTAATTGAGTATGATCAATTGCAGTGGAATCTCTCTCCAACAATATTACATAGATTGAGAAGAAATATTGTTTTAAAGAGAGTTAAACATGTTAAAGTATTTTAAAGTTAATTTGCTCTGAATATACAGTACATTTAATATTGCTTCATGTTTTTGATACTATTTGCAATTGCATTTTTCACAGATGTTTATTGTAAAAAATATTAATAATAATAAAAATATTTACATACACTACTTCTAAAAATAAATAAAAATTAGAACAAAAAATATATAATAATGATCAAAATGACTACTTGCTTGAATTAAATTATTTTAATGGAAAAAAAAATCAGATATTTTTGTTTGTTTTCTCTTTTTCTCTACAGATAAATTAACTTACATTGAGCAGATAGATTCCAAAGAAATTAAGTAATTATCTGGTTTATTAGATAAAATAGAAATATAATGTTGAATAACTTCAATAGAGTAAACAGCTTCCTCTATGGTTAATAAATGTCGTGATAAAGCTGGATCATCATTTTCTTCTCATCCTCATCACCTTTCCCCTTTTCAGTTTTTACTTCAACAAGGATGTTCTTGTCATTAATATCTGCAAAAACCAAAATAAATATCTATATTTATTTTGGTTTGGTTTTTGCAATAAATATCTTCAATAGAGATGCAAGACTTTTCTTGTTACATCTTCCTACTGAAGCAAAATTTTTTGGGAACATGAAACACATTCATCAACTTCAGAATTTTTACAGTGAAAACTTCAAATTTTTCATTTTCTTCATCTACTTTATTAAAAATAAATCCATTTTTTTCCAACATTTAAACTGTACTCATCTTCACTTCTCTTCAACTTCCAACAATATGTTCATATGCTTGTTTCACATTAATGTTAAAAGGTTCAGGATGCTTCTGAACAATGTTAAAAATTGCTTTCTCCACTAAATGTTTCCTGTAATAACTTTAAAGCACTTGATAACATCCATAGCTAAGGGACAGAATACAGGTTGACAGAAAGTAAATAACATCTCTATATTCTTTATTTTTGGATGGAATTATGAGCTATGTAATTGTCCTTAAGAGAAGCGATTTTGTTCTTTTTCTTGACCATTTCCTTGCCTAACTAGCAGCCATTCGTTAAATACTTTTTTCTATCATCCAAGATCTTTTATTCACAGTTGTAGTCAACTGGAAAATTTTGGATGTTTTTAAAACATCTTGGCTTCATGGATTTTCTGATGATAAGCAGTTTTAATTTGTATGCCTTGCTGTTCAAACACAGTTGTAGTCAGCCTCTGCTTTTGAGTTTTTTGTTACTTTTGTCCTTGAAAGCTTGTATTCAATATGTAAAGTTGAACAATAATATATCAATCTATTGATATATTATTGTTAAATCACCTCAAAAACAGCAGATTGTTTCTGTTTTTTTTTTTTTTTTTTTTAATAATCAAATTTCATCGATAGATTGTCAAGACATCAACATCATTTTTTTTTTTTTTTTTTTTTTTTTGTAGAGTTGGTAAAAGAATCCTGCCTCATCAGCTTTCTTTAAGGAATATTTTTTAAAAAGTTTTTGTTTCTCATTGTTGCCATTCAGTTTCTGTTTCTCACTGTTCATAGGCACTGATTCCTTTTTCCCAAGAATATCTTGAAACATGATTCTGTATATATCATGGAAATGCATTAATCATCCATTGCTGGCTTTGAAATCATTAATGTTTAGCATAGAAACAATTTCCTTGTGGTTGTTCACATAACATCGGTCCATTTATGAGAATATTTAGCACATGCTTTCCTTGGAACTTCTTTCTACTGGTGGTATCAATATTTTTGTAGCATGCAATTTTCATTCTTTTCCTCTTTGAGTCAGATTTGTTGGAATTTACAGTATGTTCAATTTCTTTTCTTTAAAAATATTGTGATTGTAGATTTGGAAATCACAATTTTTAGAAATTTCTATTTGCTTCATTTCTGCATCTGTATCTTTAACGTAGGTACCTACAACTGTATGACATGTCAGTTACGTCAGTTATTAAAAATTTCCTTCACTAATCAGTGGCATACATCATATGGCTGGCTCTGTCAAAATTATATTCATTGAGTTTCCAGCACGATTTTTGGATTGATCATTTAGTTTCAGTTTGGTCTATCCTTACATCTGATGCTGTTATAGTTTAAAACAAGTTTTATCCTCTAATATTAAAAATTTTGATTTTTTATAATTTTTTTTCTAAATAATCGTAAGCAATGCAATAAAATCACTATAGTTCAAGCACTTTTCACAGTGTAGCTAGTACTAGCTACACCTAGCTGTAACTAACATTTTCAACATAAGAGCTATCTTATGTTGAAAACGTTAGTTACAGCTTAAATAAAAATTCTCTACACTGTGAAAAGTGCTCGAACTATAGTGTTTTTTCTGAATTTAAGCAGAAGCAGTATAATTAGTCTAATATAATATATCAATGCAATATTTTAAAATGCATGAATTATTTATAAAATTTAATTTAATCTGCATTTAATGAATATTATTTTGTTTATTATATTCCTTGTAAAATATGCTTATTTATAATCTATATAATAATTTGTTTATTCTCATTAGTATCACATATAACTTTAGACTGAAATATCTCAAAGACTATGAATGAAACTATATAAATCCTTTTGATTTAACTTTCAACAAATTGCACTTAGAGTTTGTGAATATTAAATATTTTTTAACATATTCATTCTAAAAAAATATTAAAAAATTCAAATATTGACAAAACTTTATAACTTATTCAATAGATGGTGCGATGTGTCCACCTGAAATGTTTGTTTTTTTGGTTAATCATTCACCAATCACAATATATTCTTTTATTGCTGACATAACTGCAATTGGTTTACTAATTATAATAAAATTTTTAAAAATTTTAGAATTCTTCTTTTGCTGTTATAGAATAGAGTAACTGCTAATATCTGCTTTTTTGATAATTAATTACAAATTGATGAAATATATTACAAGATTCAATTCTGTTCCACTATGAGAAATAAATCTGGATTTTTAAGAAAAAAAACATCAAAAATTTTTCTTCAACTAAAAAGTAACCAGATTAGTTTGTGTAAACAACAAATATATTGAAAAACATCATAAAACAATGTCCAATGCAATGACCTAAATTTGACTTTACTTTATGCTGACCAGGTACCATTGTATTAATAACATAAATTTAAATTAAAGGGAAATTTGCCACCTTTATATCATTTTTTCTTTCTCTCATAATGTTCTAAACACTGTTGCCAGTAATTAAATCAGTTTTGCACATGCTAGTACAAAATTTTAAAAAATTCCACAAATAAATATGTATTACAGCCTAGTGACACTTTTCTGTGCAAATATGGCTATGAAATCTTGCTCCATTCTCATATTCTCCCAATTTGGCACCTTCAGACTTCTTCCTGTTTCAAAATATGAAAAACATTTATGAGAATAAAGTTTCTTCAATGATGATGAAGTCATTACTGTTGTGGAGAGCTGGTTTGTCTCCAAATCTGCTGACTTCTACAAAGATGGGCTTAAATAACTGTTCCACAGGTATGAAAAGTGTGTAACCTAAGAGGTGGATATGTAGGGAAGAAAGAGCTTAGAGGATTAAATTTCAGATCCCTATCATATTCGCATCATGATAAAAATAAGAACTTTTTGGCTTTTTCTTGTACTATAAATTCTTTGTTTTTGATCCTTTAAAAATCAAGATTTATTTCTCATGGTTGGCCTGTATATTAACAGTTGACCTTGTAGAGTGCAACCAAAACAGCTACATGGTTAGACAGAATCTACTTTTACATCAGAAATTCCAGAAATGCAATTTGAAAATGTAACAGTAGACTTATTTAGCAAAAGTAAATAACAAAGCTCATAACTGGAAAGTGACTGGAATAGACAAAATATACAACCATTGATACAAAAATTAGCTTGCATTCATCTTCATCTATTTAAACATGTAAACACATTCATCCAATTACCACAAATATTACCTCAGAATATAACACATGGAATTACATAGATGCTACCTAAAAATAAAAATATTAAAAACTGTGCAAAATACAGATATACTGTGCCAATTACATGCTTACAAACAATATACAAAATTCTTACAGCCTGTATATAAAAGTCATTTACACACATATTATAGCTAGCAATATACTTGCTGAACAACATAAGGGTTGTTGCAAAAACTGCCAGGGATGCAAAGAACAATTAATAATAATAGATGCAATAATTATGAGACAACGGTAATAGAAATCAAAAGCACTAACAGCAGTAAATAAATAAAACAGAATTTTATTCCTATAACAAGAACGTTTTCGATATACTCTTATATCAACTTCAGTTGTACA
>AYEL01080905.1:0-40988 GCA_000484575.1 Olivierus martensii
AAGTGCTGAAGACTGTTTGTTTATTAGTAATTCTAGTAAGAAGTGAAACTATATTAAATCTATTTTTCAGAAAACAGAACAAAGCAAGGCATCATTTAAAAATATTTTCATATTTTCAAAAGCATAATTTTAATATAAATCTAAAGTTAAAAAAGCAAAAGGTATTATTAATTAGGTTAAATCTATTACAGTTTTATTTCACCTAAATTAATTATGACATGTTTATCTGATAGTGAAGCAATCACTGTTTTAAAAACTTGCACCTTTAAATATTATCATTAAAAACTCTAAAGGACTAAGAAGCAGTCCTAAAAAGTTTTAAACGGATTTTTAATTGGAGTAACGTTTTTGGCAATCACTTGCCATTTTCAACTCATACAGTACAATCAAATCTTTCTTTCTTTCTCTCTCTTTTTTTTTTTTTTTTTCCTGTCATTCTCATACAGTACAATCAAATCTTTCTTTCTTTCTCTCTCTTTTTTTTTTTTTTTTCACTGTCATTTAGATGCAGATTACCTTCTCTGTGAATATCCTCTTGAATCCAGTCTTTGTTTATAACATTATATTTCCAGTTTAATAATCTGATTTTTAAGTCAATTGGCATCATGCTTGCGAGAAGCAATACAGCATTAGGCTGAGCCATTTTATAAGCTTTTGAATGTTGGTTGCTATTATACATTGTATACTTATCAATTTTTTTACAATGTTCTGTCTTCCCAAATGTTTTTCACCATGATTCTGCAACATAAGTCAATATAGGTTCAACAGCACCTCTATATATAATTTTCATTGAATCTGAATCTATGTCTCAGTTTTTCCTAGCAATACTTTTCAAGATATGATGTATTTTCACTGCTTTATTATAAACAAAATAAATATGTTCCTTTCAGGATAGTGATTTTTCTATGATGATTCTTAAATACTTTAGTGTGTCATGTTGCTTAATTAATTCACCAATAATTTTAATAGATAGTTTCTTTTGTAGAGGACAATTTCCACCAATGACAAGTTGAACTCTTATTACTGTTTATGGGCTGTTTATTTAATTTACTCCATTTATTTATTTATTTCATTTATTGTCTCATTAGTCAATTTTTGCAGTTTGTCTCTATTGCTATGCTCCATCATTATAAATGTGTCATCTGCAAAGCTAATTATGTTTGCCTCCGAAGGTACATTTACTTTGTTTAACAAGTCATTATATAAAATGTTCCACAGCATTGGCCTGGATCTCCCCTTGAGTCCTATGGGCAGCACTTCTCCACATTAATCTGAATGTTAATCATTTTACTCAAAACTGTTGCTTTCCTTTCTTGAAAATAACAACTTCATGAGTTTATAGAAATTATTAGGACAGTTATTTTCTTCAATATTTTCAGAATTTTAGAGTGCCAAGCATTGTAAATGCTATTAGTTTATTTATTATATTTTATTTTATTCAATTTCTATTCAAGCCTTATATAATTTATATATGTAGTATATGTACAGTAGTTCAACCGAAAAATGGATATCCAGTCAGCCAGCCACGTTTGACTATTAATATATATGATTCTCTGCAATTAGAGCTTTCCTGAAATTAATTTATGTTTAAATGCAGATTGGCTACTTTATGAATCCAACAAAATAGTAAAATCTATAGATAGTTGCATACAATTCTCTCTAACATTCAACATATAATTCTAGCTCTATAGAGATAAAAAATTTTAACCTTTTATTCAAATTTTCTTCTGGCATTATAAAAAGTCAAATATTTTGGAAGCAATACCTTACAGACATTTTTAGGAAAGCTTATTCAGTTAATATTAACATATTGTCTACAGTGGACTATCAATTTTATGAACTCATATAGATCCCAAAAAATTTGCAATATTGAAAGTTCACAAATGGGAATGACGTTAATTAACATTAGTTCTATGGGATGTTTTTCAGGACTAACTTAATAGTTTGTAAAAATATGTAATTTGTAAATTGGAGTTCATAAAAACACAAGTCCACTGATTATACTTTTGAAAAATTGATCAATTATGGAAACTGTATTTTAATTTTTTAATGGAGTTTTGTTTTATATATGTACAGAGTATTTCAGGAGGAATAATAATTATTTTGAGAAGTGGTATTATTGATTATTCTGAGTAAAAAAAAATCATATAAACATGTGACCAAATGTCAATGGATGTAGAGATATAGATGTTGGAACATGGCACATAACAATCTATTATGAGAGCTATGATATAATGAGAAATGATGATAATCAATGTAATTATGTGTATTATTTATTCACTGTTTGAATAATACAAAACCCAATGAAGTGCCAAATAAGTTACAATTCAAAGTAAGCATTTGAAAATTCTACCACCAATCTCAATGCACTTGATAACTCTTGTGGAAAGAACATATTTATGTATACAGCTCTGATGCATGCTCAGCTCTCTGTAAATCATGTATTATTCAAACAATAAATAAATAATAAACACAATATGTCATTTATCATCATTTCTTATTACATCATATCTCTCATAATAGCTTGTTAAGTTCCATGTTCCAACATTTGTATTTCTATATCCATTGACATTCGGATACATGTTTATATGAACTCTTTTACTCAAAATAATCAATACTATCACCTCTCAAAATATTTACTATTATCAACTGTGCCCAGGTAAATTTTGGAAAAGATACATAGGGTGATTCAAAAAGATTGTACCAAAATTTACAGACTTATAGAGGATAAAATTCCAAGTAAAAAAGTCATCACATTTTTTGATTTGAGGCTCTATTTAAAAGACTAGCTAAATTATTGATCACTATGTGTCCAAATACACCAAAAAAAAGAAACTTTTTTCCTTATCTGTGAAATTTGAAATTTTGCTGTTAAACCCTTGTATGCAACCATAGCCTGTCATCCATAATAAAATTGAAAATATGATAAAGAAAGCACGTGCACTGGCTCCATCAATCTAGACTGGCTCTTACAGACCTAAGATTACTTTGGTCCACTAGGGACCAAAGTAGTCTTAAGTCTGTATAATTATAATTATTATAGATCTTAAAATAAAAATACAGTGAAACCCCGATTTTGAAACTTTTCGGGGACCGGACCGAAAAGTCGAACGAGCCTGATCACTATGTGTCCAAATACAAATGTATTGTCCAAATACAATACAAAAAAAAGTTCGTTGAAATGTTAAAAAAAATACTGTACATTATTAAATACTGTAATAGAATGCAAAAATAATATTAATTGTTTAAACTTTACGTCAGATAAATAATAGTGCACGTTATATATCGAGAAGCACGGAGTATTTTTAAATAGCGAATAATTTTGGGTGAATACAGTAATTTAAAAATTAAAAGTACGCTATACTTAATAAATCGATCATCATTAACTTAAATTTCATACAACTTGACAATATTTATACGAGAATAAATATTTATTTAATGTAAATAACGTAGTAAAAAACTTACAATGTACTGTAAAAACTTTTATGATTCTAACTTTATTTACATACGCTATCTACATTTTCGAAAAAAAATTTGTTATTTTTCCTTGTTTTACTTTTTCTTTGTGTAATTTAAATAAGTCAGCTTCAATTATAGACAAATAATTTAAATTTTTTTCTTCATTCTCAAAGGCCTGTAAATATTTTCTCACTGTTCTTAGCCCAGTTAAAGCTGAAATGAAGGTAGGTATTTCTGTGTCTTCGTCACTTTCTTCAATTTCTTCTTCAGATTTACGATCTTCATTAATAAGGTCATCAATTGTTTGAGTTTCTGAAGTCAGAACATCTGAATCGCAACCCACGAAATTATCGAAGTCAAAATCATAATTCTCAGTTTCAACATCTATTTCGTCACCTATATCAATCATAGGTGGTTCAACCGTAGAAGTAGCGATTCCACACTTTTTGTTCCTTTAAAAGTTTTCAGTTAGTCACTCAAGTTTTGTTCCTTTAAAATTTTCTGCTTCCTCCAATATTGATGTTTTTTCTGCCAATGAATAAAAATTTCTTTTCTTAAAACTCATTTTTTACCAATAAGTAAGTCAGTCGTACACGTAAGAGAGAACAACTCAAATGAATGTACTGAACCGTTGATTGCTAAAATTTGCTTGTGGATTAGTCCAAACAGGAAAGGGAGAGTCAGAATAAATGTTAAACAGATGCGTGGGAATACTGTAAGTTGCGGTTTCACATCGTATAGTACAGTTTAGTAAGAATACTGTTCTTTCAATCATTCACAAAACCGAATTTCTTTTTTTACAACATCGAAACTAACCAGGTGGCATTCATAATTACAGTATACATTTTTAATTTTCTTATTTTAATGGATGATGAAATTTTAAATACGATTGTCGTTCCCTCGTTCCTACTTTATTTAGGCTATCTCCGAAATTACAAGTTAAGTTTTCTCATATTGCTGTCAAAAGTAAATTTACAGTTCTATTTCGAATACTGTTTATAAATAATTAATTTTTAACTACAAAACAAAAGTGAAAAACCAAAAATGGAATGACATTTCCGTAAAATTTTTGGATGTAGGAAGCGGGAAAAGTTATATAATTAAAACGTAAGAAGAGGGAAAGTTTTACATTGCAAGTATAGGAAAATGTTCGGACTTCCGAAAATAGACGTTTAAAGCGGGAAAGTCGTATGATACAGGAACGCACGAGCGGGGTTTCACTGTAATTATAATTTCTGAAATAAATAAAATATTATTTAAATGTAACATTTATGTAGTCTTGGTGCACTGATTGCTAAGTGCTAACTGAACCCTCAGGTCTGGGAATAGCCAACATTTCAACTGAAATAGCCACAAATTGAAGTCAAATAACAAAAGTTAGTATACAAACATAAATAGAAAGTAAACTATGATAATTTAAAACAAAATTTATAATGAGATTGGGATTTAGTTTTCTAAAAGATGTGATTAAAGATTCGAAGTGAGAAAAAATAGTAATGGCAGCACTTCTGGTCCTAGGAGTTTGCACATGTACAGAAACATGAATTTCACATGCTTATTCCTTTATTATATATGATATAATGCGTGAAAGTTTTGTGAAATCATTCCGGTTGTCAAAACTATTTTTAAAATACACCTATCCCTCAATTTACACAGTTTTTAAATGAAAACCAAAAAATTTTTTGGGGTTTTATTTTGATTGTTTTGCATTATGCCATTTATAAATTAAAAGAGTATCATATTGTTACATTTTGTGGGTTTTCGAGTTCATAGAGATTAATAGAGAGTGAATACAGCTATATTTCGTATAGTTTAATTTATTTACACACAAAACAAAATAATCTTGTTTCACTATAACTAAATTCAATACAAATCCGATAATTATCTCATACAACACTAATCTATGTCTTTAATTCAGAATAACACAGTTCTTAGTCCACTTTTGCTTTCACAATTTATCGTTCACAATTAACTTTTACTGTCCAAGTTTCGCAGTTCAACTAAACTCAACTCAGGCTTGCAGCTTGCCTATTTATACAATTTTCCTACATTTTAGATTGTACGATAACTGTCGAGTTAAGAACCATCTTGTTTCTAGAAATTCTGTAACAAATATTCCTTTTTGCTGAGTTCAGCGCCTTTTTTTTCTTTAATCCTTATCTCATTTTGCATGGTTATAAAGAACATATCCTCGACTTTATCTTCTTTAGATCAATTTACATGGTGTACAGTTTAATTGAACATATCCTTCTATTTTGTTTGAATTCTGCATCTCGTTTTACACAGTTTTGGTTTGCATGATTTTTTCAGGAACATATCTACCATGTAAATCGAAGGATGAGTGTATGTTTATTTGCATTTTTAAAAACATGTATAAATTTTAACTACTTAAAAACTATTCTAAAAAAATTTAGAGTACTGAAAATAGATTCTTTATTAAATTAGCAATCAATTATTTAAATGAAATGTAATTGTTTTACAAATGCAGCATTCATTTTCAAACTTTAAATTATTAACTCTTCATGGTTTGTTGTATATTGCTTACTATAATCTTTTTGAGTGTGTTATGGATCGCTATTCTCATGCAGAATTGGCAGATATGCACCTCATTTAATGGCACACCATTGAGAATGGTAGAATAGTGAAATGTCTGTACAGGAGTTTTTCTGCAATGCATTGTCCGTCCAGTTATTTTTTCAAATATCAAACATTTCATCTAGCATTATTAATTAATTAAAGTTTCACTACTTTATAATTTTGCTAATTTAAGACAATAAAATAAATTTCAATACTTAACTTTTCAATGTTTCTTGTCTCTCATGTATCAAAACAGAAATGGCATTACAGAACTTTCGTGTGCATTATATTTTTTAAACAGAGCTTCAAATCAAAAAATGCATTTAGATGTAGAAGATAATTCTGAATAAAAACAAGTCTGCAAATTTTAGTACAACCTTTTTGAATCACCTTGTATATTAGGACAAATTTGATTTTGATTATTTACACATTGATTTCATCAACAATTTCATTCATTCAGTTGTTCTTTAACAGTAACAACTTTCATAATTTCCAGATGGTTTATGAATCTGTGTGTCTTTCCACTCTCCGACTTGAAAAAGATATACTTAAGAAGATATTGAAATTTGTAATGCTGTGGTAGTGTGTATTATATTTATCAAAAATTGATTGTTACCAATTTTTATTTTGTATCATTTCCAGGAAGTTTTTTAATTTAAATATTGTGTTATCAAACTATATGAATAACATTCAGAAAAGAACAAATATTTTCTACCAGTTATAAACTAGTAGAAAATATTTGTTTTTTTTGGATTTGTTAAAGTATAAAATTGCAAGATTATTTACCAATTTTTCAAATTACATATTTTGGTTTCTTGACAAATAGTTATATTCATTAGATAATATTTATTTATTTAGTTTTTATTTATTTATTTACCCTCATTACCCTAATGTACATTTGGGCAACCCCCTGTTATAACATATAATACTCATTAATGCTCCTAGATGCTCTATTCCAAAATGACCTGTGCGTTTTTTCCAGTTTCATAGTAGGTACATTAATGAATTCAATTCTATGTGAATCATAATGCGGAACATTAAAAAATAAATTGACCGATGTTAGAAGACCTACCATTGGACAATTTACTAATCTACCTATTTAGCATAGGTATTCGCTTATATCCATTTATGGTTAACAATATTTTCTAATAACTAACAAAGAGATTCAAATTTATCTCTTCACCAGATACTTTAATCATTTTAAAAATAAAATATAATCAGAATTGCATGAGTATTTATTTTATCTGAAAACTTTTTAAAAGATTTTTCAATTGTTCATTTGGAAATGGACATTAGTTCAAAAGCAGTTTTATTAGTTTTATAAGATTTAATGTAAATTGTATATAAATATATATATATTTAATTTAATTAATTTATTTGTTAGATATTACAGTAAAATTTTCATTACAATTTTTAAGATTTAATTTTTGTCATAAAATTTACATAATATTTTATACTTATGAATTTTTCTTAATTTAATACAGTATTTGCATTTCAGGTTTATATAAAATATATATATATATGTAACTGTAATTATAATTTCTGAAATAAATAAAATATTATTTAAATGTAACATTTATGTAGTCTTGGTGTACTGATTGCTAAGTGCTAACTGAACCCTCAGGCCTGGGAATAGCCAACATTTCAACTGAAATAGCCACAAATTGAAGTCAAATAACAAAAGTTAGTATACAAACATAAATAGAAAGTAAACTATGATAATTTAAAACAAAATTTATATAAAAAGATTGGGATTTAGTTTTCTAAAAGACGCAATTAAAGATTTGAAGTGAGAGTGATTGGGATTTAGTTTTCTAAAAGATGTGATTAAAGATTCGAAGTGAGAAAAAATAGTAATGGCAGCACTTCTGGTCCTAGGAGTTTGCACATGTGCAGAAACATGAATTTCACATGCTTATTCCTTTATTATATATGATATAATGCGTGAAAGTTTTGTGAAATCATTCCAGTTGTCAAAACTATTTTTAAAATACACCTATCCCTCAATTTACACAGTTTTTAAATGAAAACCAAAAAATTTTTTGGGGTTTTATTTTGATTGTTTTGCATTATGCCATTTATAAATTAAAAGAGTATCATATTGTTACATTTTGTGGGTTTTCGAGTTCATAGAGATTAATAGAGAGTGAATACAGCTATATTTCGTATAGTTCAATTTATTTACACACAAAACAAAATAATCTTGTTTCACTATAACTAAATTCAATACAAATCCGATAATTATCTCATACAACACTAATCTATGTCTTTAATTCAGAATAACACAGTTCTTAGTCCACTTTTGCTTTCACAATTTATCGTTCACAATTAACTTTTACTGTCCAAGTTTCGCAGTTCAACTAAACTCAAATCAGGCTTGCAGCTCGCCTATTTATACAATTTTCCTACATTCTAGATCGTACAATAACTGTCGAGTTAAGAACCATCTTGTTTCTAGAAATTCTGTAACAAATATTCCTTTTTGCTGTTCAGCACCTTTTTTTCCATTTTTTCTTTAATCCTTATCTCATTTTGCATGGTTATAAAGAACATATCCTCGACTTTTTAGCCTTTTTTTTCTTTAATCCTTATCTCATTTTGCATGGTTATAAAGAACATATCCTCGACTTTATCTTCTTTACATCAATTTACATGGTGTACAGTTTAATTGAACATATCCTTCTATTTTGTTTGAATTCTGCATCTCGTTTTACACAGTTTTGGTTTGCATGATTTTTTCAGGAACATATCTACCATGTAAATCGAAGGATGAGTGTATGTTTATTTGCATTTTTAAAAACATGTATAAATTTTAACTACTTAAAAACTATTCTAAAAAAATTTAGAGTACTGAAAATAGATTCTTTATTAAATTAGCAATCAATTATTTAAATGAAATGTAATTGTTTTACAAATGCAGCATTCATTTTCGAACTTTAAATTATTAACTCTTCATGGTTTGTTGTATATTGCTTACTATAATCTTTTTGAGTGTGTTATGGATCGCTATTCTCATGCAGAATTGGCAGATATGCACCTCATTTAATGGCACACCATTGAGAATTGTAGAATAACGAAATGTCTGTACAGGAGTTTTTCTGCAATGCATTGTCCGTCCAGTTATTTTTTCAAATATCAAACATTTCATCTAGCATTATTAATTAATTAAAGTTTCACTACTTTATAATTTTGCTAATTTAAGACAATAAAATTAATTTCAATACTTAACTTTTCAATGTTTCTTGTCTCTCATGTATCAAAACAGAAATGACATTACAGAACTTTCGTGTGCATTATATTTTTTAAACAGAGCTTCAAATCAAAAAATGCATTTAGATGTAGAAGATAATTCTGAATAAAAACAAGTCTGCAAATTTTAGTACAACCTTTTTGAATCACCTTGTATATTAGGACAAATTTGATTTTGATTATTTACACATTGATTTCATCAACAATTTCATTCATTCAGTTGTTCTTTAACAGTAACAACTTTCATAATTTCCAGATGGTTTATGAATCTGTGTGTCTTTCCACTCTCCGACTTGAAAAAGATATACTTAAGAAGATATTGAAATTTGTAATGCTGTGGTAGTGTGTATTATATTTATCAAAAATTGATTATGTTACCAATTTTTATTTTGTATCATTTCCAGGAAGTTTTTTAATTGAAATATTGTGTTATCAAACTATATGAATAACATTCAGAAAAGAACAAATATTTTCTACCAGTTATAAACTAGTAGAAAATATTTGTTTTTTTTGTGGATTTGTTAAAGTATAAAATTGCAAGATTATTTACCAATTTTTCAAATTACATATTTTGGTTTCTTGACAAATAGTTATATTCATTAGATAATATTTATTTATTTAGTTTTTATTTATTTATTTACCCTCATTACCCTAATGTACATTTGGGCAACCCCGTTATAACATATAATACTCATTAAAGCTCCTAGATGCTCTATTCCAAAAATGACCTGTGCATTTTTTCCAGTTTCATAGTAGGTACATTAATGAATTCAATTCTATGTGAATCATAATGCGGAACATTAAAAAATAAATTGACCGATGTTAGAAGACCTACCATTGGACAATTTACTAATCTACCTATTTAGCATAGGTATTCGCTTATATCCATTTATGGTTAACAATATTTTCTAATAACTAACAAAGAGATTCAAATTTATCTCTTCACCAGATACTTTAATCATTTTAAAAATAAAATATAATCAGAATTGCATGAGTATTTATTTTATCTGAAAACTTTTTAAAAGATTTTTCAATTGTTCATTTGGAAATGGACATTAGTTCAAAAGCAGTTTTATTAGTTTTATAAGATTTAATGTAAATTGTATATAAATATATATATTTAATGAATAACATTCAGAAAAGAACAAATATTTTCTACCAGTTATAAACTAGTAGAAAATATTTGTTTTTTTTGGATTTGTTAAAGTATAAAATTGCAAGATTATTTACCAATTTTTCAAATTACATATTTTGGTTTCAGTTTTTCCTCTAAATATGTACATATGTCATATTTATATCAGGAATGTTCACTCTTTTCAGCTAAAAGATTAGCTCAAAGTACTGTATTCATATCTCTGTTCTTTTTACTCAAAAAAAATTCAAACACAAAATCAGAACTTAAACAGGAAAAATTTCTTTATTGATTTAAATATTTTTTCCTCTAAATATGTACATATGTCATATTTATATCGGGAATGTTCACTCTTTTCAGCTAAAAGATTAACTCAAAGTACTGTATTCATATCTCTGTTCTTTTTACTCAGAAAAAATTCAAACACAAAATCAGAACTTAAACAGGAAAAATTTCTTTATTGATTTAAATGTTGATTTTTTTGTTTGAGACTAGCTCAAAAATTTAAATATTTCATCATGGGCCACATCTGATATATTCAATATACAGTAAGACCCAGCTTAACGCTGTTTCGATATAACTTGGTTTTTTTTTTTCGAATTCTATATTTTGTATTGATTCACTTTGGCGCGGTTTTTCAAACCATTATACTTACATAAATCCGAAATCGCACGAATTTGTTGCTTTGATACTCATCTGCTGTGTTTGATACGAAGTCTGCTATGGAACTTGCAACGGATTTTCTCAAAAGAAATTTAGCCACTATTACGGAAATTATGAATCACTTTATACAAAATGATCCAAATCTTGATAGAAGTTCAAAGGCAAGACATGATGTCATAGACATGATGTGTTATTATTGACAATTGCTAGTTGAGCAAAAGAGATAAAGACAAACAACATTAGATAACTTCTTGATGAAAAAGAAAAACAAAGTGTCAAATGAACCTTCCTCATCACAAACATAAATTATTTATGCAAATATTTTTGATTTTCATGAATGATTTATGAATACAAATTGATTTTAGAAATAAAAAATGTCTATAATTAATGTAATACAATAAAAATGATACAGGTTACTAAAGAAAATAAAATAAAAAAATGATATATATATTTTTATTCACTGTCCTGTTTCACCTATCTTCATTATTTACATGTTAAATATGACTTTGTTTAACGCTGTTTCATTTAGCGCTTGGTTTTCTTGGAATGTATCCCCTGTGTTAAACGGGGTCTTACTGTATTATAGCATATGTCACACTTGTGCAATATGTATATTCTGATGATGATATATCAATAATAAATATTGTAACTATTCACCAAAAGAAAATTCATTTTTTCATATAGTCTTAAACTACTTTGTTTAACGCTGTTTCATTTAGCGCTTGGTTTTCTTGGAACGTATCCCCTGTGTTAAACGGGGTCTTACTGTATTATAGCGTGTGTCACACTTGTGCAATATGTATATTCTGATGATGATATATCAGTAATAAATATTGTAACTATTCACCAAAAGAAAATTCATTTTTTCATATAGTCTTAAACTAATTTTATTGCAATTATATGTAAAATATCATGTATACATCAAAATTGATTTTGAGTCATTATTTTCATAAATTTGAGATTTCAGTTTAAAAAATATTTAATCTATAAAACAAAAATTAGTAGGCTGCACAAAAATGTAGATCAAATATGTCAACCTACAGTCCTTTGAAACAAAGGACTGTAGGTTGACATACTTGATCTACATTTTTTCATTCAATACACTGCTCTCCAGTTATAATTTGGGTTTGCTGAGTAGAGACTGATTCATGTTATAAGACAACCATGCTATAACTGATATCTGCAGTTATTCTCTAATAATCTAAAAACTTCTAATGTTACTGTTGAACATGATAAATATAGTTGCACATTTGCTAATTTTTAATGATCGAAAGGAAAACGATGTGAAATGGTGTGAATAGCTAATAAGAATCTTTACATGAATTAATTTGTTGTTTATATAATATATTTATGTAAAAACAACCACAAATACTAGAATTATATGAAAAATTAAAAAAAAAAACTTAAATTTGATAAAAAATTGATGAATTATGACATAACAAATCTTTATATTTTTTTCAAATATATTTTTAAATTTATATATATTATCATCAGAATTATTAATATGAATTCAAATTCCTATTATTTTATCATAAATTATAATAATTAGATATTACCCACTCATATAAATGAACAGAAATCTTATTATTTAATCTTATAACCTTGGAATATCAGTAGAATAACTCTGAACTCATATAGGGAACTATTAAATGGTGGCTATTATTAGGTTACAACACCATTTTGTCTTTTTAGAGGAATTACAGTTTTAATTTTAATTTTTACTTCTTAATTTTTAAATTATTACTAATAACAAAAGATTTTGGCTGTCACAAAAATCTGAGGATTAGACTTTTTTGATGATATTTTATTCAAGTATTTTTCACCGAGGATAGTTAATAACTGAATGTACTCCAAATAAAGAATTTTTAGTAACCAACTGCATACAGTGCTTAAATCTTGCATTATTTTCAACAATACTTTATTCATAGAAGTCAGTACAGTGGTTCACCTCAAAAATGATATTCATATGTTCAGCCATTTTTTGCTATTAATATATATATATGCATAATGGTAATAGCTCTGGAAATTTTATTAGTTTTGATTTTATTATTGTTGAAAGATGGAGACAAGAAGTTAACAAGGCAGAAGAATGTCAATTATATATTATATTTTTCTCAGAATCTCTTTCAAAAGGATGGGAAACAGGAAAAACCTGCAGTATAAAAGATATCATTATATTCAAGGAGCACTGTTTATTCTAGCTGAAAATGGCTATTGATTAGCCAAAAATATTTTTAAAAGATCTATAATTCTGTTGAATTTTATTAAGTGATTTAAAAGAAAAAAATAATTTATTTTTCTTTATATTCTAGAATTATCAGATACAGTAGGTTCCAGTGATACGCGGATGTGTAAGTCTTTTTATTTGTGTTGAATTTCAATAAAACATGAATGAAAAATTCGATAAATAAATTACTTTTCTGCAAAAATATCACTTATGGTCATAAATTTTTTTATTTGTTTTAAGTATGCTCATAAATTTCATTTAGTCATTCCATTTACTAATGTTCTCATTCATATATATTAAATTTAAGTATTATTAGATTTATATAGTTTTTGACTTAGAAATTTTTGGGCAAATTAACTGCTTAAGTCAGGGACCTACTGTATTTAATTGATATTTCAAATAATAAATATGTCTATTTTAAATGGTTTAAAAGCATCTAATATTTTTCAGCATTTGATAACAATAAGTCAATAATTTGAAATTTATGTTATCTATATATTTTATTGCTTTTTATTCATTATCCTTTATGTTCTCTTAATGGAAAATTGAGGTCCTATCTAATATATATAAGTATATATATGAAATATCTATATTACATTTAAATAATATATTCACTATATTTACTTTACATAATAATAATAATAATCAGATATAAAATTTAAGTAAATATATTAATTTCCTGTTAATTATATAAACAAGAAAAAATAACATACATATCAATGTAATTAACATGAAATTAATTAAAATGTTATTATTTTAAAATTATAAGAATTGTTGTTTAATATTATTATTTTATCATGGAACTAAAGTCAACAAATATCAATTATTGTGCATATTATTTAGATATTTAATCTATTGACTATATAATTTCATGAATATCAAATATTATGCACAGTTTCCTATTTATTAATCAAGTATAAATATTCAAGCTATTCATTACAACAAATATTTCATCAAATTCATTTTAATATTGAATAAATCGAAAACTTCCTTAAATTTCCTGTCAACAAAGAAGAATCTGTTTTCTGAAATTTGTTAGCCCATCATTTATGGTTCTCATGCTTTTAAAAGAAAAATTTGAAACTAAAAATAACTTTTTCATTTAGGCCCCTGCCTCCATCACACCTGGTCACATGTATCAATATGCTTCCACTAGCCAACCTCAGTTAGCTGAATCTCAGCCCACTCAGGTGAGAATTCACCTTTGTACACTTTTAATACTGGCAAGAAAATTATTTCTTGAAACATTCATAAATGTAAACTAACAGTTAGTTACTGTCAGCTTTTAATAAAACTTTCAGCTTAATCTGGCTTTTTAATATTTAATATCAACAATGTGATCAGGCAGGGTGATAATTAACAAATGCACGCTTTGTAAATTTTTAATATATGTTTGTTATTGCTTGTAATATTTGAGGTGCTGAGAAACATTCATAAAGCTTTATTTTTCTTTCTCTCACTGTATAAATATATTTTTATGCTCATTACATTTTATCCATGTATTGATTAAATAACTGTATTTTGTTATTGTATTTGATTGCAGTGTGCTTTTATTTTCAACTTTGATGCAATTTTCATACTAATTTTGTCAACTTCATATGATTGTTTAACTTATTAAATCTTTTTGAATCATAACTAAAATTGAGTTTTTTATTTCAGTTAAGCGTGTTGCAAGTGTTTGTTTGTTTGTTTTTTTTTTTTTGAATGTTTTTAACACATTTTTATTTTATATAATGTATTAAAAGTGTTTTTTTTTTAATCAAGTATTTGGTTTTATTTAAATTATCATTTATAAAAATTTAATGAGATTTAGTAAAAAAAATATGAATATGAGAAAAATTATATTTGCCAGTGGAATTTAAGATAAGTAAAACTAAAGAATTTTTAATGCAGTAAATTATATTGAAAATATTATTTAAAAATTTTTATAATACTTTAATGCACTATTTTCTATTTTTTATTCCTTTTTTCAAAATATAGAAATTTATTATTTTTCAAAAAACACTATTAATTTTTATTGAATTAAAATAATATTTTTAGTTCTTCATTTGTATTTTATTTTTATTTTACGTTGAAATAAATGAATTTAATTAAATAACTGACTAAATTATGCGCATTTTTTTTTTTTCCCTATTTACACTGTTTTTCATACAAAAAGCCATGATTTCAATTTGCATGGTATTCTGAGGAACCTATCTTCCATGTAAATTGGGGGATAGGTGTATTTTCTCTTTTTTATATTAATCTAACATTAATGCTTTATTTAATTTATGTATGTTTAAATTGTTATTATTTGAACTTAGAATATTTCTTACAGAGACTATTCCTGGAAAATGTTACACTATTAGCCAATGCTAATAATGTAACATTTTCCAGGAATTATAAATTAAAATTAAGCAGAACAAAAGAAAATTGTTGTATAATTATTGACATTACTCAATAAAGCATTCCCATAAAAACTATTTTGTGATGTATATTGAAAAACTTGCACTTTTATTAAAACAATATATTCTAATTATATTGCAATGTTTTAAAATTGTTTCTCTCTATATAATACTATATAAGTGCTCTTTTGAAAATGTATTATTTATAGAATTTAGTGTAATATTCTGCAAATATACCAATGATAAATACAACAATTGGTACTATAACCATTTTATTTATATGCCATTTTATTTCTACACTTGAGTTTTAATACTAGGCAAGTTTTACAATTTTTAGTTTGTTATTTAGTGTTAAAATTAGCAATATCTATGAAATTATGGTTCTTTTCCAATCAGTAGGAGTTTAGATGTACTATGATAAATTGTTTATTTGTATTTCTCTATCCCAATACAGTTTTATATTTCTTTTTCTCTTTAGAACTGTATTATGAATATATTGTTGTATGGAACTATTTGTGATTTAATTTGTACTTTGCAGTTAATTTCTGATGAATGATCTTAGCTGCTTGTTCATATTTATTCTTGCAGTTTGTCTGTGCAAGGAGTCTACAGTCAAAAATAATGTATAATTTTATTAATCACATAGGAATGTAGTTATCACATTTTCATCAATTTTAAAATGTTCCTATTTAATTAACAAAACAATTATCATCAATTAAAGAATTCTTTAAAACTTTTTGAAATTATAACCTTGTCTGATATTGCAATCATGAATCCTTCTATATCAGGAAATAAAAACATCATAAACAAATCAAAAATGCAATGGTGATATATTATTTTCTAATTATTCTGGGCCATGACAATGCTTTTCATGAACATACAGTATGTCTGATAAATAACTAGACTGATGTTATAAAAAATGAAACAATAGCTATATTGGTATAAATCTTTTTTTTTTTTAAACCAAAATACAGTGGTACCTTGGTATACATCCTTATTTCATTCCAGATCATTGGACTTATACCAAACAGGACGTATACCAAATGAATTTTTCCTATAAGAAATAAAGGGAAACTGATTAATTTGTTCCCATGAAAAAAAAATTCTATTGTTATTGGCATATTATACATTGATGGGATTGTACAAAATAATTTAAACACTGCTTAATACTAAAATACATAAATACAAAAGCAATTACAGTAGATAAAATAAATGAAAGTATAACTCGCTACCTTGCTGATAAGAATCAAGTGTCTATTAGAATGGAGAATGGAGGATATGTCTACTAGGATGGAGAATGGCAGAGGAGAAGGAGATGTTATTGTTTGGAAGGAGAATCTGCTTCCAATAAAAACTTTAGGAATCTGAAATTCTGGTGTTTTTTCTCTTTCTATTTTCCCTCTCTTTTTCCCTACTTGGACCTTGTTGAGGGTCACCAGGTTTGACTTTTACTAAAAATCTATCCAAAGAACTTTGCTTTTGCCTTGTCCTCAGGATGTTTCGGAAATACATTATCTGGTCATTACAGACAATGCTATTACGACTTGTTATAATTTTTATATAAAGAATTTTTTATTATATTTTTTTAAGAGAAAACACAACAGACTCATACAGGTTGTAGCACGCGAGTTGGTCGTATTCCAAACAAAAGTTTTCGCATCCAAAAAATCTCTTCTGAAAAATTTAAGAAATGGGACTCTAAATTAAATCTCAATTCTCCAAGTTGGTAAGCAACTGCTTTACCATGTGGCCATCCACATATCCAATTAAAAAAAAAATTGCGAAAAAATTTCTTCTCTGATGGAACTATAGTACAAACAAGAAAACATTAGACAAAGTTATAAAATTAGAAAATAATATTTTGTGCTTATTCTTTAATATAACTATTTTTGATGTTACATCTTTGCAATACATATTATATAGGGTATGCTTTGACATGATTCATTTACTTAAGTTGTAGATAAGAAGGTTATTAGGTCACACTAGAGCATCAGAAAATGACTAATATCAGTAATATTTTCGGTCTAGTAAGAGTAAAGACATTTCACTTATTTTGGGACTTTATCTTTGATTAATAATATCCATTCTGAATTATATATAAACTTAGTATTGAACTCTCTAGAGAATCAGTCATATTGGAAATGATCTATATTTGATTATATCAGGAAGAATTTTTTCATCAAAATAATATATTACTATATTATATTTATTTACTTATTAAAATGATATTTGCATATATTACTTGGATCCATTAGGCCTTTGTGAGATGCAAATATATAGTCTCAGTCTTTTTTGACATTGAGAAAGCTTATGATTGAGCCTGGCATTTTGGCATTCTCAATGATATTCACCATTATGGTTTGTATGGGGAATTATCAGTTTTCATTTGGAACTTTTTACATTGTCATTGTAAGTCTGCATCAGTTCTGTTTTTATTAACTTTTCATACACAGGAGGAATGTTAAATCAAGGTTCTGTTTAAGTGTCATTTTGTTTTAAAAATCAATGGTATCACAGCTTGCTTATCTTCAGCTGTGAAGTGCTCCTTGTATATTGATTATTTCCAAATCTGCCATTTCACCAACATTAGGCTTTTAGAGAGACGGCTTTAAATCAGATCAACAAGTAGACTTCAGAGAATGAGTTTTCCACATGATGTTTTTTGCCACAAAAAACATCATGTGTCCATTTCTGTTGGCAACAAGGCTGCTATCCGGATCCAGAGGTCTTCCTAGGTGATGTACCCATTCCAGTTTAGAATGAAGTCCAAATTCCTTGGAATTATTTTTGACTGGAAGCTCAATTTCTGTCCCCATCTTCTCCATCTCAGGGAAGTACACTAGAGCTTTGAACATCCTCAGTCATTTAATCTCTGTCCTGGGTGCAGACCAATGTCAGTGCTGCATATCTATCGGTTAATGATCCAATCAAAGCTGGATTATGGTTCTCTGATTTATGATTCTGCAAGACAGTCCACTTTATGGATGTTAGACCTCATTCACAATCAAGCATTTTGTTTGTGCACTGGAGCATTCCAAATGACTCTATGTCCAGAATCTGTACATAGAGGTAGTAGTAGTAGTAGTAAAATAGGGAGGAGCCTACCCAGCCCAAGCACCGTGACCAACAGTGGTCTATTGTGCACCCCCAATCAAATCATCCCAGAAGAAGGCCTGTCTTAAGAACAAACGACAGTATTTTCCTCAATGGGACAGTGGCAAGATCCTCAGGAACAGGAAAATACATCCCTAAGAGATCACGCCTAAGCCACAAAAGGGTCACACATCACACAGAATGTGAAGAGGAGTTTCCTCCTCATCCTGACATTTTCTACAAATGGGGTTATCAACAAGCCCAATCAAGTGAAGATGTCTCCTAAGATGACAGTGCCTGTAACAATCCTAATTTCATGTTTATTCAGTGAAAGCAGCTCTTTAGTTCGCTGAGCAGAGCAACCCAAAATGAGAGCCTTCACCTGCCTAAGACCAGAGGTAGACCAGCCGTCAGCCAGTCCCTGATAACCCGCCCAAACACATCCGAACCAATGCCCAGGACAGGCTCAGGTCCGAAAAGGGGTGAGAAACCCCTTCCCTGGCAAGCTTATCAGCAACCTCATTACCCCCAATCCCTTGTGTCCCTGGTTAAATGAAAATTCTGGTAGTTTCACATTACATTTGTAACGAAATACAAATCTGTATTAAATTTGAATGTTTTTTAGTAAATCGTTGTAAATGATATGAATTTAATAAATTGTATTATTTTTATAATACAGAAATCTTAAACTAAATTTAATATAGAATTATTAAATATTAAATTTATATATCAATCCAAATAGATAACTGTAAAAGAAATATTTATCAATGTTGAAGTACTTACGTACTTAGAATAGTTATTTCAATTACAAGCGGATATACAGTGATTTCTGATTATTCGGGATGATAGATTAACTGAGATTAATTCACAACCTGAAAGTTTTCTTTAATGTTTTATCTTAGATGCGATATTTGAAAGGCTTTCAAACACCCAGATTGATTTCTTTGATATATCTTATCTATAGTATAATTGAGTATCAAAATTATAAAGGTAATTAATGATAAAAATCAGAATTAAATTAAAAATTAGAATCCTATAAACATTCTAATAATTTCTTGCAGCAATTTCTAGTTTCATTTTTCAAACAATAATATTCAATACAATATTTGAATATATAATATAACATATTTTATATATTTAAAAAAATAATAAATTTATGGAATTGGAAAAAGCTCGCTTTCATTTTTCGATTTCATTCAAATATTATTCGATTTCATTCGAATACTTCATTGCTTGTTGACGTGCAGTGAAAGCGCCACATCAGTTTCTGAAAAAATTAGCGAGATGACGCTATAATAATAAAATTAATAATTTTGTGTTAACCTGGAATCAGAATTGCAGACATAAAACCGAATGTGGAAAATTAATAAAATATAAAAATATTCTGTTTTATTAGAGGTAGCGCGGTAATGCTACCGATAATATACATGACACATTCATTTAACATTAGGAGAGTGCTGACGTTAGTTTCTCAGGAACTACTGAGCCGATTTACTTGAACTTTTTTAAATGGCCATTGGGATGAGTGAAGGAATACAAATTTGATTCCACGAAACAATTTTTCGTGAAACCAAAAATGAAAAATTGGAACTGTGGTTATTGTCCCTTTGCGGAACCACAGTGGTGCTTCGCAAAGGGCCAAAACCACGAACTTTTCATAAACGCCACATTCAGAACTTAATAAGTCGGTCAATATTACTTGAATTTTTACGAGGATAGTACGGTTCGATTCAGCTTAGAGAGTCGAACAATGTGATGTATAATACGTCGACCTGAATTAGGGCGGCTTCACACTGCGTCCGACTCAAGAATCGGACCCGACTTGTAATTGTGTACTATTTGTCCGACTGTCGGCTGTAGCATTCACATACAGCAGCAGCTGACTACTCGTAGCCAATCAAATTGTCGCTTAAGTAACCCAAGCTCAACTAATCAAGATAGCTGATATATAGTGACTTTAATTTTAAAACAAATTGGCGAAAATATATATTATTTCAGATAGTTTCAAAATCTACATTATTGATGATGAAGAAATGTAGTTTTGATTGTATAGTGATTGTTTAACTTTAAAACAAATTGGCGAAAATAGTGGATGATCATATATTATTTCAGATAGTTTCAAAATCTACATTATTGATGATGAAGAAATGTAGTTTTGATTATAATCAAATAAATCATTGAAGTTAATAATGTCCGTTATATCAATTAGATGAATGTATAAGAATATGAAGAGTAATCGAAATGTTCCATCCAGGAAGTTATGTGATAATCGGTATAATGTAAATTTGGCAAATTCGGATTGGGATTTGATTGGGTTTGCATTCAGTTTGGGATTTATGCTTTGCCTGTAGGCCGCGTAAATATCATCTAATTAGGCTGCCTGGCAAGAAATTAAATTCACATTTGTTGTGCTTTTAAAACTACTGTATATAGAAGAGTTAGAATTTCAACGGTTGAAAAAAATAGTGTGCATCCTAGTAACAAATGGATATCTATTTTATAATATTTTTGCTCCCTTACATATTTTTAATGAAGGCAAGTATGATACCTTATTTAACCATCCCCTTTTCCTCAAGGTATTTAGAATAAATTGATAGAAGATATTTACAAAGTACGTTACAAAGTACAAAGTGATTCTGTAGGAGGACAGAATTTTACACCTGTTTACAGACACTTTAATAGCGCAAATAATCTGATGTCATTTCTACTATATATATATGTATGCATTTGCACATCTTAAAACATTAATTCTACTCCGCTGCTGTAATCTGTCTTATCCAGTTGTTTGCATAGTAAAGACGATGATAAAGAGTACTATTCCCTGTTATTTTAAGTAAAACGTTTCTGTTTTACAGTATAAATGTATTACTTTTTATGAGATGAGTCATTTTATTAGCTTCATACCGCGTCTGCTGTAATCTGTCTTATCCAGTTGTTTGCATAGTAAAGACGATGCTAAAGAGTACTATTCCCTGTTATTTTAAGTAAAACGTTTCTTTTTTACAGTATAAATGTATTACTTTTTATGAGATGAGTCATTTTATTAGCTTCATACCGATGCAGCCAATCACATCTTGTGGTTTTCTGCTAGCAAATCATTGCTTGCTGTAATCTTTACTTGTGCCAATAAGTTCGCTTTGCAGCGATATTTATTATGGGAGACAATGAGGGAAGTGAATATAGAATATAATAATGATATTAATTTGTCAACCACATATGTTTAAAGTACAGCTTAGAAAATGAATGAATTCAGGCAGTGCAACTGCTCATAAAGTCTTTATTCAGGCATGGGTTTGTTTCTAAGAAAAATGCAAAGATGCAAGTTTACTAATCTAAATTTCATAATGCTCATTCAGAAGCGCATTCAAAAACGTTTAACTGCCTCTGTGGATTAGGTCCGTTCACTTTGCGCATGTAATCTGTTAAAGGAATACATGTGTCGTCAATATAACGAAGAATCAATGCACAAAGTGCTAAACACACCAGGTCAAGTTTTAAGCTATTCGAACATACACATAGAGATGCTACATATAATATATAACTAGCAATAGGACAGCAGTGTTTAATGTGTGTTATTTGCTGCATAGGAGTGAGGATGAGTCTTAAAATGTTGATATTTATTAGCTGCAGATAATTTTGTCAAAGAATTTTTTGCATACTTATAATAAAACATTTTTATCGTTACAGATGTATGGGTATGGATGACAGCCATCGGATCAGGAGAACTGGTTCGAATTGATGGGGACTTTACGGTTATGCACTGTATTGATATTTTGGAAAACTCTCTCGTGCCTTCACTCCAGATATTGTTTGGGGAAGCGTTGGTCTGTTTCGTGCAGGACAAGTCTTCTATTCATATGGCACACTTAACAAAGAACTGGCAGCCCAGCAACAATATGTGAAGGTTATGACTGGCCAACTACAGCTGCAGATCTAAATCCCATCGAAAATTTGTGGGCGGAATTAGTGGCGCCGAGACGGGAAGGAAGTCGAAACAAATTTCCGTGGCCCGTAGAAGATTCAGGGTCCCGGGTCACTTCGTAAAAATAAGAATTTTTTTCTACTTTTTAAAATTAAGTAATTGCGCATTATAAGATATATAGAATAAAAATGTAGAATATTAGAAAAATGTAAGGTAAAGAAAAATCTTTATATTTTAAACAGTTAAAATAAGAATTAATTATGAGAATTAGACGTAAACATTTCATTTAAACAGAGAAGGAACTGACAGACCAAAAAGACCCACCATCCGGAATATTTTTTTGTTATTATCGACGTCAAAATAAAAATTTTTTAAAAATTGGGGTGTTTCCCAAAATTAGTTCCACGAGGCTATGACGTTATTCTTCGAAAAAATCGATATTTTAAAGAATTTCTGCGAAAATATAATTAAAAAATAAAATTCGTCGAACATCAATTTCCTCAAACTGCATATATATTTTTTAAACAGAATTTAAAGTGAATAAAGTTTTGAATAATCTGTGTGTAAAATATGTAGTATATATTGTTTTTGATATTTTACAGAGGAGAAAAGGAAAATATGTATATATATATAAGGGTCCCAAATCCTACTTTGTACCGGGGCCCGGGATTTCTCTCGAAGCCTCTGGGCGGATTTAACAATAGATTGTCAATAGGAAGCACACCAGACGAATTATGGGAAATGATCTCTGAAATGGAAACATTTCCGGCAAACCGACAAATGCCAAGTTCTGGTGGAAAGCATGCTCAGGTATCGAAAACGCTGGTTTTTGGACAAAATATTGATGTTAAATCAATATTAGTCCAAAATTTTTTATTATTGTTTAACCATAGATTTTATATTTCTTGTTATGCTTTAAAAATTATAATTAATCCTTAAAAGTCTTGAAGAATAGTTATTTTGTTGTATAAAATAAAATATTTGGTACATACATCAGTCGTGAGTGTTGGAGTAATTTGTGTTTTTCATACTACGTAATTATTTGTATAGTACATAGACTATACGATAACATTTCCATTTATACGATATTATAATTGGTAATTGATTTTGATTTTTTCAGAAATAACATGAATATTTACTATAAAGTATATACATTTCAGTCTGTAGAAACATTCTCTTCAAATGTCAGTTAGTCGAAATCTCTGGCAATTCAGGTTTTATAACTCGTTACCGCGAAGTTTGTAACAGGCAGGGTAACGGGATTACACAGCGATAAACTAATGCAAACATCAAAATTATAATCAATGATTTACAAAAAACAGAAGCAATTCCGGAATAAATACGACTTCACTACTGTGAGGCCTAACGGTCCCGCAGGCCCGAGGACGATGTTGACAGGCATTGGCCTAAAAGTGCGGTATAAAAGCGCGTGTGTAAGAACCGGTAATGAGGATCAAGCAAATCGATCAAGACTACGTTCAACTAGAACAACTTCCTTTTTATTAAAACGAGAGGTTTCCATCATTGTAAGCATAACATTTAGTCAACAGAGAGAGAGATACCTGTTTTGTTCTCTAGGAAAAACGTTGGAAATACACCCAAATGAGAAATTCTTCAACAACTAGAGCACTGAGATTTTCTTCAATATTTAGTTCTTAAATTCTAGTCTTCAGTCCTTTACCAACACATGGGCGCAAACAGATGGACAATCGAAGGAACACAGAGGGAGATTGTGAGGAAAAGTGACCAATTTGCGATAGTAAATCAAAAACCAAAAATACAGATAGCTGAAAAGCTAGTTGGTTTAACGGAAAGATTTCATATTTTTCTGTATTTCCGAAAAATGTTTTAAGCTTATCGATAGTATAGAATATTAAACGATTTTAACAAAAGAGAATTTTAGTAAAAGTATCGGTGACAGGGCCGTCGAGAGGGGGTGATATCCGTTACTTTTGTCACGGGCCCGGCATCAAAAAGGGCCCGACCGTCGGGCTCTGACGTCACATGACGTGTCTGATAATTCGCAGACTGCCGTCAGAGAGCACTTTCTATTATCCAAACAAGCATCCAAAGAGTCCTGCTAAAATAAACTACTTTACAGTAAGACCCCGTTTAACGCGAGGGATACGTTCCAAACAAACCAAGCACTAAACGAAACAACGTTAAATGAGATCATCTTAACACGTAAATAATAGGAATAGGTGAAACGGGATAGAGAATAAAAAAATATAAGTAATTTTTTATTTTGTAACATGTATTATTAATATTGCATTACATTAATTATAGACATTTTTTGCTAATATCGATTTGTATTCATAATCATTCATGAAAATCAAAAAGATTCGAGTAAATAATTTGTTTGTGAGGAGGAAGTTTCTTTCTGATCTGATAGTTTCTGTTTTTTCGTTAAGAATCATCTAACGAAAAATCGTTTGCCTTTTCCTCTTTCTTTCAGCAAGCAACTGTCGATAACAAGGAATTGCATCTATGACACTTCGTCTTGCCTTTGAACGTGCATCAAAATTTGGATCATTTTTATAAACTAATGTATAATTTCGGTAATAGTGGCTACACTTTAACTATAAAATAAGATTGATGAACGATCATAAATATACACTGTAACCGCAGCAGATTTTCGTAGGTATTGCACTGAACTGATATCAAACGCATTGCGAGGCGGCATAGGAATATCAAAGCAACAAATTAGTGCGATTTCGGATTTATGTGAGTATAACGGTTTGAAAAACCGCACCAAAGTAAATCTCGAAAAATATAGAATTAAAAAAAACAGCGTTATATTGAAACAGCGTTAAACGGAGCAGCGTTAAGCGGGGTCTTACTATATATATATAACATGATATGTAATGTATCGAATTTTGAATTTATTTTATACTTTTTTAGATAAATATTTAATGTTTTATATGACTTTTTTTATTAAGCCAAAGTGATGCACTTTTTTAAGTGGGGCCCGGACTACACACTTGTCACGAGCCCGAAAATTTCTGTCGGCGGCCCTGATCGGTGATACATATTATTGTATATTTTATTAAAAACTAAAATATAGCATAAAGCGATGACAGAATAATTAGCATAAAAAGCTTTCTTATCCTCAAATAAACAGATTGAATTACACACGTGTTTGAAAAATTTTTTAATCTATTTGTGGTGTCCTACATGCAATGTTTAAACCTAAACGAAAACGCGATAAAGAAAAAAGTTTTCCAGATCTGCTATTATATGCAGGATGTAAAAGCATACAATTTAAGAGTCTCCATTACTGTCACATGACATGCAATGTTTAAACCTAAACGAAAACGCGATAAAGAAAAAAAGTTTTCCAGATCGGATTTGAACTCTGCTATTATATGCAGGATGTAAAAGCATACAATTTAAGAGTCTCCATTACTGTCACAGCCATAATAGACGTATTTTCTTAAAAGTGGCTTAGTAAATTGTGATTAGAAAAAAATTTAATAAAACAAACTATACACTAATCATAACACTTTGAAACCAACTGCGATAGACTGCGAATGACTGGAGATAAGCCAGGATTTTACACTTTTGCGGAGGTTAGGTATACAACTCATACTTTTAATCCTGCGATAATTCGAAAAGCAAACACTTCTAAACCTATATTTATAGAGAGTAATTTTATTTATTTCGATGGATGATATCTACGATTTAAGAGAAGTATGAACTGGTCAGTACAACGAAAAGTAAATGTATAAGGGAGGAATAGGAGGTACAAAAACGTTTCCAGACGAACAAAATCTTTTAAAATATGCCATTTGCATCAATAGCCTGAGAAGAAGTTATCTAAAATATTGTTTTTGAAAAACTCTGTTTCAGTAGTTTACAAGATCACAGTGGTTTAAATAGTCATTAATATAAATTGTTCCACAAATGAAAGATACTTAAATATGAACTTCTATATTATATTTGTTGGGAGAGTCTATAATCAAATGATACTTTTTCTAATATATGTTCTTTCGATAGGAAAGATCATGTATTCTCATTAAGCTCATCATAACGAGTGATTACATTTATTTGTCTATTCGAATTATAATTATGTTGCAGATATCGTTAAATTCAACAAACAGTTGCGGTTTTTTGCAAAGGTGTTGAAGATATATCGTATCTCTGGCCCTTCAAATTCAAAGCCTCAAAGTTTAAAAATGTATTTTACTTAAAAGCTTCAATTCACGAAACATTTTATTTATACGAAAATCTGAAACAGCCCGTAGTGACAATGTTATAATATGTTTAAGTCGACAGAGTTTAAAACGTACATTCGGCAACATTTACGAAAGATATAAAGAAAATACTAATTAAAAAATTTTCGGAATAACACATATTATATAAAATAATTAAATTTCATTTCTTCAACTCTAAAATAGTTTCTCTGTACTTTGCATACATAACATGCTTATTCAACATCAGTTACCTTAATTTTATTTTAAAATAAGACACTAAAGTAAAATATATTAATCATCATATAATTATAACCCAAAAATAAGAATATAACTATTGAAAACAGGATATAAACAATATACATTTCATATAATAAACAGGAATACTTGAGAAAAAATTATCGGATATTAAACGCAAATTATTTATCGATTTTTTCCGATTTAATGCATGCTAATAATATTCAAAAAACAATGTGGTACTTTTTCATTTCTGTATAGTCTGATCAATAAGCAATCTCTAGTAATTAAATGAAAGTAAATTAACTTTAATGGAAATCAAGTAAAAATTATCATCTCTTATGTAGGAAAGAATGATAAAAAATGAATACTTTTCTAAACATGAACACGTATAACAAAAATAACTAATATAACATTAAATTTATACTTTTCAGTTATAAACATAGTGTTAGAAAGAAAACTCTATATTTTTACATTTTAGCTATACACTAAATAACATACTATTAATTATTGAGTAAGTATTTTCATGCAATGTTGTAAAAAAGTAATGAACCCAAAATTGCTTTATTGATTTATAAATAATATTTTTTAAGTAAAAGCAGAATTTATTCCAAAAATTAAAATTTGAGAAAATTCTTTATATGGAAAGCACAGGAAATCCAGGATACGATTGGAGTTTTAAATGGTCAACAAAAACAACAGAAGAAATGAATAACTCCTTTGGTTCTTTCGAAAAAATCTTTAAATCATCTGCAGAGAGATAAATATAGATGGCGCACTGGTTGTTTGGAGGAGTGACTATCCCACTTTCATCAATATTAAAGTAAGGTCGGGGTTTCAATGATCAATAGACGAACAACTCCCGATGAGCATTCTAACTGGTGGAAGAAAATTAATAAGAAAAGACAATAGGCGGACTAGGAAGCCAATCTTCAAAACAGGAGAACAAAAGAAAATAACTATAAATAACTATAAATCCTTTTATGCTTCTGCATTTTTACAATTGCTTTTGTTTTTCTCCATCTTCCTCATTCCAAGTAAGGACGAAATTTCTTTTTCGATATTAAGGTTAGTGGAAAAATCATTTTGGTAGTATATGTATTTTCTTATGCATCTTCGATTGATCCAAATAATTATTTTCGGTCTTACTTTGTTTGCTCAGTTGGAACTAGTGTTATCTTACCCACCTTATAAGTTGTGAGAATAACCGTAGTTTAGTAATGATTATTAGAAATTTTTAATTTTAATAAAATAGATAATTACTGAAATTGAAATCCTGAATGATGTGTCTATTCTCTTCTTGTCCTAGCATCTCAATCCGGATTTCAAAATGCATTTGCATCATTTATCTCATTGATTGATAAAAACATTTTGTGACATGCGGTTCTCAAGAAATACTTTTTTTGTCCATCAAAGCAACCACAGTTGCTGATAGCGGCTTTGATTGACTTTTTCTTAATATGAAAAAAGTTTTTTATTTTTTATTTTATTTTTTGAACCTATGAAAATAAACCGTTTATACAGGCATTCGAATTTTATTTAAAAAACTTTTTTTAATTAATAAAGATTTTACTGATTTAAATTATTAAAAAGTTTTATGAGGATAATTTAATGACATTTTCTGGTAATTTCTTAACTTATTCTAAAGAGTTTGTTTGTAACGAAATAAATATGAAAAAAATGTAGCTATAATATCCATTTTCTTAAATTTTGTATCCCACTTGCTCATTAAATTAATTTTTTTGTGGCCACTCTAAAATCTTCTAGTTGCAGCAAGAGGCCACCCTGGCCACATTTAAGAATAGATATTTATACAGAATATTAGTTATAAGTTCGAAATTAATTGCTTAAAGCTTCACTAGTTTGGATAAGAAGTCAAACCGATTCCTCGGAAGGACAACATGCTATTGAAAATACCATATTAAACAACATACAACGTTGCGAATCGCATGAGAACAATCAAATCGGCTGTTTACTTTGAAGTGCAATTAATTGAAAATGCATTTTCAACTGTTTAGATTTCAAAATAACAGTTCTAATTTAAACGATAATAAAAATTGAAAAAAAAATTATTCTCCCATAAAATATTTTATACTTTATATAAGTAAATTATATAAATTAGAGAAATTTAAATTAAATTTATTTATTAATCGAATTAATACCGAATTCTTATATAATCTTCTTTATGAATTATGACAATAATTAAATTATATAAAGTACAATATGCCACTATGATTGTTAAAAAAATGATTATGCCAATAAGCCAGCCGCATTCAAGTGTATTGCTGTGTGGAAGGACAACATGCTATTGAAAATACCATATTAAAGAACAAACAACGTTGAGAAAAACATGAGAACAATCAAATCGGCTGTTTAATTGAAAATGCATTTTCAATTGTTTAGATTTGAAAATAACAGTTTTATTTTAAAGGATAATAAAATTAAAAAAAAAATCACATACGGTCTGCCAGCTAGATATTGATATGCCCGTCCTAGATAATTAATCGATCGTTGGCGCCATAAAATTGCTATTTATAAAAATATCAGGCAATTTTATGGCAAATATGAGTTTAAAAATGAATCAATTTTGGTAAAAATGATCTGGTAAAAGAGCATTCATAAACTACTACGTCACGCTATTAGGGGAGGGAGAGTATAACAGTTTTTGATTAAGGGAAAAAGATAATGCAAATTGCGACATCATATTGTAAAAATGGTTAGAGTTTTATATTTCTATAATTAAAAATTTCTTTATAAAACAAAAAATATTTATGCTTAATTGTTAGAAAAATCAGACTTACGTAAAATATTTAGAAATGCATTTGATATAAAACCCAAGACTTTTATCTAATTATAAGATATTTATATTCGGTTGTTTGAAAATTTATGTTAGTTAAAGAATACAATATATATATGTAACAATATAACTGTAAAGTATACTATTTTCTATTATTTTATATATTTTTCATTTTTACATAAAATCGGAGAAAAAACTTCAGATAGTAGAGAAGGGGATTTCAAATTTTTGATGTCATGATTAGGGGAGACAAATGTGATGAAGCAGAATATGTCGAAAGGAGTGAGGGGATCAAAATTGTTCGAAATATCGTGATGAACTTTTACGGAAGATCGCTAACGATAACATGCTAATGTCGAAACATTAAATATTTAATTCATTTTTGTTGCGATTACATTAAAATATCAAAAAAAGTTAGTAACATAATAAAATTTAGAAAACAAAAATACAGTACATAAAATTTGGTAAATCAGTAAGATATAAATTACAGTTATATCTCTGGGAGAAAAGAAAAAAGCAAGCTAATCATTCTGTATTTTGGTAAATTTTGTGATTATCATAAAAAGAATGATATTATTTTAAGATCAGTTAGGAAGTACAGAAGTTGGATTAGTAAGTTTTGATTGTTTTGAAAAATTAACTGCTCATTTTGACGGTGCTGAGAATTATTATTCTGGCTAGCAGAATTTGTTAGTTTCTTTTTTATGTTGTTGTAAATGCTAAACATGATGCATTCGGCTCTAAATATTTACAGTTTTTATAATTTTTATAATTTGATATCTTTATGATTTTAATAATTATCCTACATTTATTTTATTTTTAATAGTTATTCTCATCTTAACAAAATATTGTAAAAAAGGCCTCCGTTAGCTAAGGAGCTAATTGCTAAGCAGCACGATTCTATATTTCGAATTTCGAATTAATATAGCTCTGCTCTATTCCTGATTAGAACTATAATATTGTTCGAATCAACGATTTTTTCCAAGAACGATTAGAAGCCTGACGATGGTAAAGAATACCGAAAACGTTTGCAAGTTAAAAAAACGATCATTTGAAGAAGAAAATGAATTACTCAACCCGCAGTAAGTGCTAGAAATTAACTAATGATCAAGTTTAAATGCTTTTTGTATTATAAATTAATGTTAAGAATTTTGTAAACAGTTGGAAATTTCCAGTAATTATAGATTTGTAGAATATATATTAACTTTTTGAGTTTGCTTAATAGATCCTATGCATTTTAATTTCAATGGAACATTTGAAATTAAGAATTTATATAAAGTTTAGGATTTTAGTTAAAATGTTTTATTTTAGTCATATGTTTAAGCTTTAATAAAAGTTTTATTTAAGATTCTTAAGATAGGCTACACACTAAAAAAATTTTTAACAATTTTGTGTTTATCTGAATATTTTATATTTCTTTATTAATTTTGGATGCGAGAATTTCAAAATTGGCAATTTTTTGTATAGCATCGATAGTTTTGTCACAATTTACGTTACATCAAAATCTATGCAGTTTTATAATTATAACGTACAACGTGCGTTACAATGCATTAGACAGTATGACGGGGATGTAAGAGAGTAAAAATAATGAATAATACAGCAATAAATACATAGCACAAATCGAAACATATTGTTTATTGTATTTTAAAGGCAAGAAGAATATCTGTTCTAAAAAATAACTTCGGTTCTTATGAACGCTATTATCATGGCACCAAATGTCAGATGTAGTCTCTCATCATGGCTTCATCCTCTCTTCTTTCATACCTCTTTTCCATTTTCTGCAGGTCTTAATGAAACTTTTCACCATTATTCTTAATTAATTTTTATCTATACATGGTCGATTTGCAACTAGAATCCAATAAGTTCCACTTTGTCTGCCTTTGATTTTGTTAGCTGCAAATCTTTTATTAAATTATTTTGTTCTAATGTGGCTGAGTACTACTAGCCGCGCCTTAGAATTCCATATCTTGGCTTCCTCACAATCACCACCAGACTAGACAATCTTCCTTTACGATCTCATACTTTTTTGGTGGTCTCATCACAATGTGGAATTGGTGCAGTAAATGATGGTAAGTTGGAATATATAATGTTATTCCGGTCTTTTGTACAGTACTTAAAAATATCACCATACAAAAGAAACAATAATCAAAATGATTTTTAGATTCCTTTCAAATTCGAAGAATTGCAAATAGCATTGATTTCCTTGTACCGCAGAAGCCAACCTTCCAAAGTTCAATGCAATTACCATAGCAATAATGTAGTGTCCAAACTTTGTCTTGGTCTCCCACAGGCATTCCTAAGTAAGCCTGATCTGCAATGGAAAACTTAGTCTCTATAGTAATTTAGCGATTGACTTATTAAGCCTAATATAATATCCACAAACGTAATGGAAAGAGTCCAAGGTGAGCTTACAATCTCTTGTCGTGGCCATGTTTACTTTGCAATAAAGGCAAATGACAGTATATTAATCGGAACATAAAATTTAAGATAACTAAAAAAGTTTTGATGATACAAAAAATTTAGCCCACTTTGGAATCACCGCATTTGAATTGCATAAGAAACATTAAAAAATTAGCATAAACAATTTTTGTATTACACAGTGTAATTTTGATAACTTAATATGGAATGGAATAAAATATTTTAAATAATTATTTTTGTTTTTTATTACCCATGAATTCAGTTTAAATGTTTAATTTAGAAAAATTTGGCAATAAGAATGCGTATCCTAAATTTTGTTTTAAATTTTTTGATATTATTAACATTTCTATAATCATTGGTATCCAAAATAGGATTCGAAATTGAAACCAAATAAGTGCAGAAATAATGCTTTTTGAAATTGAATTACAAATCTCAGATGGGAACTCCGTTTCATGTATTGCATTTCCAAAAACCGAAAATAATTTTAAGAGGCACGGCAGTGACTCTTATGTCAATAGTCACTCACCATCTCTTGTTACAAGAGTCATTACAGATAAAATTTATTTCGTTATAATTTTCGTTCTAGGATAATAAAATTAATCTGGCATTTATATCAAGGGAAGTCTTCAATTGGTTATAGAATGATGAATTTGAAGCTGTAAACTCGATTACTAAAAGAACTATAGCAATTATAAATAAAAATAAAAATCAGCAAAGAAGCATCATTTTTCTTCTCCTTCTTCTCTTCCTCTTTCTTCAGATATCTCGACACATTTAATCGTTCAACTGATTTCGATTAATTTTGGAATATAGTTTCTTATCCTAATTAAAATTCCTAAAAGTTTCAGCACAATCATGTCAAATTAAATATAGCCTATATATGGGGTCTCTTTACCGCGAACCAGCCAAATGGTATCGGATCAATTCTTTTGGACTAAATTTAGAATGATATATTTTATATGATAATAAATTTATATATATATGATAATAAGTCATTTACTTAAGTATTTAAATCATTTAAGATCATCCGAAAATTTTGATCATATCTCATTAAAATGATGGAGATATAAAGGAGGATTCTTTTTTCTGAAAACACCTCTATAAATCATATGGTTCAGCTTACTTCAATCAAATTTCTAATATTATATTTCTTCTATTATTTTAAATCCCTCTGAAAATTTCAGCTCAGTAGATCCAAACATGAACGCCTCTGAAGTCGCATTGTTCAATTGATTTCGAATTCGATGTATAGATGAGCTTATGTTGCTTATGTTATTTAAAGTTTCTAAAAAATTTCTGTACAATTGAATTGGAAATAAAGAGCATATCGAATTGTTTGTTAGCATATTATGGCTAGAAAGGCTTTCTCTGAGGAACTATTATCACATAAATAATAAATATTTTCTAATCAAAAATATGTAATATGCAAAAGAAATAAATCAATTATAATAATAAGAAATTAGAATATTTATAAAATTTAAGTGCGGGAATTTTTTAACGGTTGAAGAAAATCTTGAATTGAAAATAAACACCAACAATTCAGATATTTCTAAACTAATAATCTTAATTTCTCAATATTGTAAGTGGCTTACATTTTTACAAATTAGATATTTCTGATTAGATACATTAAAAATTAAAAAGTACTTGTAAATTGAAAATTTCTTATAATTTTTATTAATAATTAAATTTAATCCAAATATATAAAAATAGACAATTTATCATGATATTTTTTATAAAGTTTGATAAAATGATATTATACTCAGCGAACTTTCGATTACAGTATTGATAAATTAAAATTCCTCTCAAACAAAATTAAAGAGATTCCATATATTTGCTAATTTTTGTGTGGACTTCCTGTTGATGGACTCATATGAAAACTGAAAAATTCCAGCATTAACTAACACTTTCATTACTATTCTGTTATTTCATGTAAACTTATTTATAAATAATCATATATTTTATTTTAGTAATAAATTAAACATCAGTCACTTATTTAGGATTCACAATTATTAATTAAAAATAGAAATTTAAATAATATAATCATCGCATAAATTAGAAACACAATACAATTAATTTTATTCAAAATATGCTTATTTATATAAAACTAATTATTTTATAAATAATATACTGATATAATCATCAAAGATTGATATGTGAATGTTCTTTTAAATATTTTATAATCTCTTTATATTAAACTGTGGAAGCATCTCGTCGCAGTCGGATATATTTTAAACAATTTAAATTTGCATTAACCTTCCTTAATGCAAATTTAATTTGTTCAGATAAGCTACCACAAATCACCAGAACTACTCTTGTTCCTTTAATTCCTTGTTTCTTGCACTGTAATCACAATTAAGATATGATGCAGACTTGCCATCTTACCATTATTGTACTCGAAATGAGAAAAATAGAATAGAGATTATTCCTTTGGCACAATATAAAATAATAAAAAAAGATTCACGTTTAATGTTTGTATTTTAAGTGAAATTTTGGAAATAAATGTATAATTCTAATAATATTTCTTTAAAATTCGCTGTAGTGTGTCTATCCATCTGAAAAATATCTCAAGAACTGAACATCGCACAGTTTTAATATTTTTAGAGATTCTTATTAATCAAGCCTTATGTGTTTGTTAGTATAAAAATTCTTATAAAATTTCGTTTTAAGATAACGGCCACTCCAAATGTTTTTAAATATTGTCCAAACATGGTGATATTATATTCGTTTTTGTAAGATATGTTTTTGTAAAAATGGCCATATCGTTACTTACCACCGGTAAAAGCTTTATCTATATTTTTAATCGATGCCTTCGCTCTAGTAAAGTTTCATATTTTTATTTTATGGAGGAAAAATTGCATTAAATGATTGATGATGCATTTTGTTATAACGGATATATTTTTTTTTGTTAAAATGAGTTCACAAAATAAAAGCTTTACAGTATTTTGATATGCTCGTTTTTGTATTTTACTAAAAATTTCATAAACAAAATACAGTAAAATTTAATTTAAACAAATTTATTCATTCTATTAATTTTAAGGAAAATTAAAATTTCATCGAAACTGTGTTTTCCTATTCTTTTATTTTATTAATGGATTTTAAAATTCGTGTTTTATTGGCAAGTACATTTTATGCACTTTTATTCATTTTAACAAAATGTGCAGAAAATTCTTGTTTAGAAAATGCGAAAACTCGTCATTACTAATATAAATAAATTACTATCGTAATTTTTATCGATACTCAATGTTAAAGAATTTCGTTCTAGTACCATGTTGGATTCTAGATGACAGAAATTAATGTTATTACTTTAAAAACTAAATTTACATACTCAAAAATGTACCAAAAAAAAGCACTTAAGACAAAAATAAAACATAATTTTCAAGCAAGATTTTGAGAATTGGATATATAGAATAATAATTTCATTTCACGATTAGGATATATTCTGTTGACAAAATACGTTGTACTTTATCTGAAAATCATGATCTAGATCAAAATACCAGAAAATCCGTGGCTTACTTTGTTAAACAGATATTTTCCAAAAGTAAGCATTGAAAATTTGAAATCATTTTTCTCCTTTATATATAATAACATAAATTTAAATTATTTATGAGATATAATTAAATCTTTAAAGCATTATTGTTTGTTTAATTACTAGTTTTTCAATACGATAATCATTTTTCAGGATTTTGATATTTTATTTTGACCCCACAAAAATATTTTTCTCATCATTCATTGTATTAATGTGTTTGTGATTTTTTTTACATGAAAATTATGTTTAATCGAAAAGAATTGCATTTTAACTTAGTTACAAAAATTAATTAGATTAATAAATACAGCTGATAAAAATTAAATTAAATATTAACAAACAAAAATTAAAAAAATTAAAAACGTGATTACTTCCATTTAAAAATTAAAATTTTAAATGGCAATAATCAAAAAGAGCGCGAAAATATGGTTTCATAGTACCAATTTAATAATATATTTTTATTAAATTAACTGACTCAAATATATTACATTTTTTTAACAATTAAATTATATATGTTTAAATATTTTGTGAGATAATGATACTTATAAACTATTATAAAGATTTATAACTGTCATAATAATATCTATACATTAAATAAAGTTGAAATTACTTATTCAGCTTTAATTAATTATTTGAAAATAAATTTTCTAATGTGAAAAAGTTCTTGGAAAATAAATATTCATGTTTTTTCTACTTCTCGCACTTTTTATTTGAGATAAAAAAAAAAATTTCATTCGGCGAAGATGTTTATAAAATATGGAAATATGGATTATAAAATTATTTTAGACATATAAATGTAGAGGAAGACGTCTCAATATTTTATCTACACAAATATAATTTATTGCAATATTTTTGGTACTTTTAAAATAGTCGTATAAATCAATTTTAACTTTTCCATATTTATAATTTTAAATTGACTTTTTTATATGTTGTGATGAAAAGAACATTTTTGTTTCATGTGAATTTTTAATAAAGGAAATGCTACAACGAATAATATCATTAATATGCAATTTTAATGCAAGATTAAATTTATACCAATTAAATTGGGAAGTTAAATTGATACATTAAAAGAATTACAGAAAAAACAGTAATAAATAATTCTGACTTTGAAAATAAAATTAATCTTGTTATGAATAAATAGAAATGAATATGCTAATTTTCATAATTGCTTAGCTAAATTGAACAGAACAATAGAGACAAACAATGAAAGCTTTATTTTTATAAAATTCTTATCTTTAAATTAACGTTACACTTTGAGGGTAGAAGAAAGCAGAGCACTCACCGAAATAATGTGCAGTACACCGAATTAAAATTAGATTAACTGTTATTATCTAAATTAAAACAACTAAAGGTGATAATAATCATTTAATCCTATTCACATTAACTGAGATTTCAAATTTTATATTTCAATTCTTTGTTTTCACTTTTAATTTCACTTGTTTTCTAATAATAATGCTGGATGGTTTATTTTTTAAATTGATAATTTTAATAACTTTTCCATTCAATAGATAAATTTCTTTTTATATTCACAGCATTGATTTTATGTAAGTTTACATAATAAAAATATAAAACTTTTTTATTGTTTCATATAATATTGATTGATAAACAGATATAAAAGCTTTTTTTAATACGAATCCTGAAAGAAAACAACAGTGTAGACAGCGAATAAGAAAATGATGAGAAATTATATTGATAACTGGGAGAAATAAATGAAAAACTATTCCTAAGAATAAGATATGATTGGAGTCAACTCAATTCATATCTCACAATATTCAGATGTCAATAAATAGTTACGGTTGTTTTCCTCATAAATTGGATTTGGATATTCAGAAAAATTTCCAAAGTAAACGTTTTGAATTGATTTTTCGAAATCATATCTTCGAATAATACGTTCAAAAATATTTTTGAAGATAAATTACCTGTATCCCGCGAAATTATCAATGTAAATAAAAAAGACGAAAAAATTTGCGATTTACTTCTTTTTTTGTTAGAGATATTTCTTCGAAACTTTGATTTTAAGCAAAATTATATTAATTAATTGTTATATTCAATGTATATCAATTTTGAGACAGCGAGACAATACATAAGATATGTGACATTATTCAAAAATTTTTAAAGCACAATTTTTAGTCCTTTTTCCGAAAAAAGTGAAGATTTTAAGAGATCATTATATCTCATTAGTGTCATACTAATAATTGTTGTGGCATTTAAGTAAATTTTCATTAAAATTTTATGGGAATGTTTTGTCATTAATGGATCTTGACCCCATATTTTTTACTTTATTACTACATTTAACAATGACGGATATTCAATCTTCTGATATAATCTTGATATATTCGTAAGTAATTTATGAATTTTCATGAAATTTAGCAGAATAGCTGTCTTTAGAAGATGAAATTATTTCCATATCAATTACCAATATAGTTTCAGCCAACTAAAAATGGTGGCTGAAACTATACATTCAAATTTTCGTATTTTTCTACAGTAATTTTTTTTAATTTTATTGATTTATTTTTATGAAATTCTGTAGATTTGACGGACAATTAAACTTCATCTTTAATAAGATTAATTAATCCTGCAGCTTCATCCAATTTCTCATGATTCTCCTTGATAGAAGAGATAAGATTATTGAATTTATACTATCAAATAGGGGAGAAGAAATAGGGAATAGAATTATTTTGATAGTCCAAATTTGGGTCAGATTGCTATTATATATTTAATTGCCCAACAGTAATCATTTCAAAAGAGCCAACATATACAGGAAGTAGCGATTAATTTTTTCCAAACTGCTTGTTACGGATTTTAATAAAAATTGTTATACCCTTTATAAATTTACAGAAAGGGATTGCTGCAATTAAATAACTGCGTGATATAATTTTTGTGATTAGTAAAAATAAAAAAAATTAATTAAATTCTTTATTATTAGATTACAGATTATTAAATTTCGAGGTTTTGTTGTTGGATTTTCTTTATTTAAAATTTTTAATCTTAACCATCAATTTTCGAAACAAAATTTTAGGCATTAACCTAGCTAATGTAATTTACTGATATTTTTAATATATCTTTTTTTTATGTTAAAAATATTATTAAGTTTAAAACTTTAAAAAACATGTATTGTATATTATTGAGTGTATACTATTAAATTAAGTTTATTATTTAACTTATTAAAATTATATAAATGAAATTTATATAATAATAACAACAACAAAATGTTAAAAAATTATATAGAGATGATCATGGGAGTCGTTCTTTAAATAGATAAATTTCACTGAAAGGTAAACTTTAAAACCGACAGGTTTCAATCTGGGAAAAGACGAGATGGATTCTTAAAAGATCAGGATCATACAAGATCTTTATTTGCAGACATTTGTACAAAAGCATGTAGATATGCATTTGGGATGTTTTACATTCGTCATCACTCTGTTGGTGTACAATGCTATTTTTTAAAAAAATACAATTTTTTGACAGTAAGTAAATTAGAATGACAAACGATTTTTAAATCATAAAAATTAAAAACAGTTGATTTTTAATGACCTCAAAAAAGGTCTAGTGAAACACATATAAGATCTTGCTTTGTTGTAACCATGTAACCTATACAAAGAAGTTTTTACTCCGCTCATGAATTTACTAAAACTTTTCTAAAATAGTAGCTCTATGACAATTTTTAAGAATAGCAATTTTTTGATGATGATAACTTGTTAATTACGGCTAAATGAACTACTGAAAATAACGATTGAAAGTTAAGAAACTTCTTATCTATTAAGATTTTGCAACTATCTGTGCATTTCTTTTTGCAAAATTTGCTCTTACTACGATAGTGAAAGTGTAAGGAGACGTCGTACTCTATTATGATTTTGTTTAAATCTGTTCTTGTACTGACAAGGAGACGACAAAACTTGCATGGACCAATTTTTGATAATTTTCTGTAAATTCGATTCAATTCTCTGTGTCATTTCTCAAAGTGAACGCTACTGCTTTTGTCTCTTTTACGAAAAAAAGCAAATATAAGTTTTGGAGCACGAATGATCTTCTCTAGAAAAAAGCGATTTTGTTGGGGCTTTAGTAGCTCTGCGCTAGAGCCCGGGCCTTTGATGGTCGATATCATAATTCGCGTTCTTGCTCTGTGCTTATTTTTGTGATAAAAATTTTTGTTATAAATATATAAATAAAAAATAATAATTTATATATATATATTTAACATATATAAAAATAAGCAATTTGTAACACAGATACAAAAACGAATTACCACAAAAGCATTAAGTGATTAACAACTTTTCTTGCTGTTAATCACTACACGATATACATCCGCGTGTCTGTACGAAAATTTAATCTCATAATGTGAAAGTTTTATAAATATTTAATTTAATGAAAATTTATAATGAAAAATCTCACACATTTTAATTAATAAATAAATATTCGTACGTCACCATTTCCTTGTTATGTTTTACAGGATATATCCGCTTAAGATATCTTCAATGTCTACTACAAATAAGGAAATTGTGTTTTCTTGTTACCAGTTCGATGATTTATTTGTTACGGGTCTTTTAATTATATACCAATTATCTAATTTTAATTAATTAATTAAGTTACAACTGTAATTACATCGATACACTCCCCATTTATTTTATACAAAGCAAAATTTATTTATGGATTAAATGCTGAGTTCCTTAACCTGTGGGTAGCGAGTAATTTAAAGATCGTAAATCAAATCTGAATTAATTTCCATTAATTTTTTCCATAATAAAGTCGCATAAATTTACTTATAAGCGATTAATTCAGATTATTACTTTAAAAAGTCACTTAATCTTTAACAATGTACTCAGTAATGAAAGACGTAATTATGATTTTAATGGTTTTTCCAGTTAAAATCTATTATTATAAAATTCATCGTTAAGTTATCTTTTAGAAAATTATGCAAATGAAGTTCAATTTTGTGTAATTTTTCCACTCTTTTAAAAGTAAACAGATATTCGACTCGATTTGCATTCATTACTTTTTTTTTATTGCCTGTTTTGCATAACTTTCTAGAGAATTTAATCAGAAAGCAAAAATATTTTTAAAATGCCAAAACAATTAATTAAAATAAAAAAAATAAATAAATAAATAAATTACAATAA